>CAKALU010067103.1:20465-47002 GCA_916700995.1 Hozukius guyotensis | reverse complement strand
ATTGTGAGAATTTGCTGCTTTGAATGTATTTGTCATCTATGATAGTAAACTGAACATCTTTGGTTTTTTGGACTGTTGCTCGAACAAAACAAGCAATTATCAAGATTGTGATGGACATATTTCACTATTTTCTGTTATTTTATAGACCAAGTGAAACATACAGATCGATCCATAATGAAAGTAGTTACAGTATTATATCAAATGCATATGTATTTACTGATTTTGTTATTGTTGTACTCTTGAGGCAAGACATCTTTGGCTCTTTGAGATGAGATTATGTTGCATAAATCTATTATTATTAGTCTTCTATTAATGTATAGTAAGATTGTTAAACTAGTTGAGAGTTGTATAAATGTTTTATTCTAATATATTTCAAGTAAATTCCAAATACATTTATTCTTCTGAACACCTGCTGTACTTTGTTTGAATAATTTCTTTATACTGTTTGACTTGATGTTAGAAAAGTCTGTCATTAAAAAGCAGACTTTGATGTTTTATGTACACAGACTAGATTTCCTGGTGGATTTTAAGTAAGTCGCCTGTACACGAGCCTGACTTAAATCCAGATGTGCATTTCCTTCCATTTCCTGAGGGTCTGTTTACCAGCCGTTTCCTGTTATTTCTCTCTGGTGACCTTTAAGGATTACATCACTGTTACGTTAAGAGAGTACCATCCTTCCTGTGACTGGAAGATTGCTGGTTTCCCTGAAATAACTGTAAAGATATGGACAGGAAGCAAACATTTTAGCCTTCTTCAACAACTACAATCAGCATAACACTTTGTGGACAACGCAAATTGACCTGTGACCCCTCCATCTTTTGAATTAAACTCTCATTAAAGTGGCTCACTAAAGGCTAGAAAAACGAATTAGACTAGGCCAGGGGTCGGCAACCTTTACTATCAAAAGAGCCATTTTAGGCAAAAAAAAAAATCTGTCTGGAGCCGCAAAACATTTGAGCATTGTGATGAAGGTACTTATAGTCTAAGTATATAATATATAAGTCTAATGCAGTGAGGGCCAAAGAGCAAATGTACTACGGACTATTAGGGCCACATTGAGGGAAAAAACATCTGAGATTTACAGAATAAAGTCGTAATATTACGAGAAAAAAAAGTCGTAATATTACGAGAATAAAGTCATAACTTTACGAGAAAAAAAATCGTAATATTATGAGAATAGTCATAATTTAACGAGAAAAAAGTTGTAATATGAGAATAAAGTCATAACTTAACGAGAAAAAGTCGTAATATTATGAGAATAAAGTCATAACTTTAAGAGAAAAAAAGCCGTAATATTACGACAATAAAGTCATAATTTAACAAGAAAAAAAGTCGTAATATAAGAATAAAGTCATAGCTTTACGAGAAAATAGTCGTAAAATCACGAGAATAAAGTCATAACTTTACAATAAAAAAATATTACAAGAAAAAAGTCAGAAGTTTACGAGAAAAAAAGTCGTTATATGAGAATAAAATCATAACTTTCCGAGGAAAAAAGAAAATAACACGTAAAATTACTACTTTATAATATTATGACTTCATTCTCTAAATCTCTAAAGATTTAATTTTTTTCCTCAATGTGGCCCTAATACTCTGTCGTACCATAGACCTACAACAATGATAAATAAAAATGAAAATGTAAACAATAAAACAGTTATTCATTTCCACTAATTTTTTTAAAAATCCACAGGGAGCCACTGGAGAGGGGCTAAAGAGACACATGTGGCTCCAGAGCTGCAGGTTGCAGACCCCTGAACTAGGCTAATAAAGTCAGATTAACCCTGCTGTTACTGCCAATGTGCCACTTCATCACATCTTGTCACAAATTGGTAGTAATGAGAGGGATTACATTACTGTCATGACTAGATTAGTCGCGTATTTACAGAAAAGTAGCCAGCTTGGATTATGGATTACTTAATCTGTGACGCAGCACAATAACAAGACTAGTGCGCAACCTGCGTCGCAGGCTGTCTGTCTCTCATGAGGACAAACACACTGACACAAGGTAAGCAACTGGTCACCGTGGTGTTTAGGAAATATTAGTATGTAGACAATTTAGAGTCCGGACACAACTGCTATTAGAAACGACCCGTTGAAATAGAATAAAGTGGTAAAGTTAGTCGGTTTATTATGAGGTTGAGGTTACATGTTAGCTTGTTTGTAGCAGGATGTGCTAGCGAGGTTAGGAGTTATAAAGGTTTAAATAGCTGCTTTACGCACATGGCAGTTCATGCGTAATGTATCATTGATGTAACGAAGTTCATTATGAATAGTAGGCAATAATTTAGACATGCTCTTTTTCTTTTTATAAATACGTCGCAGCATAATTTAGCTGCTCTTATAGTGACAGCACTTTTTGTTTTGCTAGTCGCATGGAGGCTTTACTGTTCTCTAATGGTTAAAATTACGCACCAACTTTGAGTATTTTAAAGCCTTTTTTTAGACAATAATGTGTTAAACCAGAAGACCTGATCACGTGATGTGTCGCCTCTCTTGCAGCATGTTGCGTTTGCCTGTTGTGAGTCGGAGTGTTTTTCCAGCAGCAATTATTATCAGAGGAGGAGGTGCTGCTGCTGCAAGCAACAATGGTAACAAATATGACACTTCATCATGATGAATTAATTGATCATGTCTTGCTTACATACATTATGTGTGTGTTGTATTTCTGCAGAACAACCATGTTGTTTGTTGTGTGCAAGCACCAGAAGCCTTGTTGTCACTTTGTTCCACTGATGGATTATAGGCAGGATTACAGATTTTCCTGTTAACACATCTGGTGCCAGGCTGTTGCATGGCTCAATTAAGCCAATAATAGTCAGTCAGGCAATCATCTGTTATTACATTGGAATACCAGGGATTCATTGTAATTGACAAAGGAGGATGGTCTGCAGGACAGATAATAATGCACACAGTGCACTTTCATAGACTAAGCTACTGGAATTACCCTGCACTATACTCAGTTTTAACAGTCTCCTCTGCACTATATTCACTTTTTTAATAGTCGTGTATCACAGCTGTTACCCTGCACTATATTCAGTTTTAACAGTTTTCTTCTTCATCTCCTTGTATTTTAATATCTGGTATAATTTTTTTGTAGTTTATACTTTGCACTAATAATTTTTTTACTGCCTTTTTACTAACATGTTTTGCACTATGGAACTGTGATGCTGGAAACTTGAATTTCCCTCGGGATTAATAAAGTTACTATCTATCTATCCATCTATCTATCTATCTAATTTGATGTGATATAGGGATGCACCGATACCGGATCGGATATTGGGCCGATACTTACTCAAATAGCTGCATCGGATATCGGTGACAATGAGGCTGATCTATTAAATCCAATTTTATGTTGATATACTATATACAATACATACTGAAATTTGTATTCCTGTTTAAGTTTTGACCAATTTGATGCTGCATTAAAAAGGTTTACACCTGAATTGTAATTCCTGTTAATTTTGAAGATTTTTTTTGCCAAGTTGTTGGCGTACAATTTATTATTTTAATAATAAATAACAATTATAACACTAAATTTATATCTATTTTATTTGTTACATTTTGTTTTACAAAGTTAGGAAAGCAATGTTCAAGTCAATCCTGATGTTGCCTTACACATAAAAGAATGATCCCAGTCGCTTCCAAACAGTGAGGAATACAGCTTATTAATTAAACGCTGGTATCGGATCGGTACTCGGTATCGGCCGATACCCAAAGCCCAGGTATCGTTATCGGTATTGGGGCTGAAAAAGTTGGATCGGTGCATCCCTAATGTGATATAGATGATGATAAATTATGCAACTTTTTCTTAAAAGTAACAATCCTTGGATGAAAAGAAAATGGAAGATTTGCATAAAAATGTTTTAAAATGTTTTCTGTCTGTGCTTGAAGCTCGCACCGCAGCAACAGCAGCCGCCGCCAGTAACCTGCTGGAGGTTTTCGTGGATGGGAACCCTATCATGGTGGAGCCAGGAACCACTGTATTGCAGGTAAAATGTTAAATTCATGCAAACAGTCACATAAGATAGAAAGCAAAATCTTTGACACATTGAGTCATAATATTAGATTTAACACTGACGCAATTGTGTCACAGGCATGTGAGAAGGTAGGAATGCAGATTCCTCGCTTCTGCTACCATGAGCGCCTCTCAGTTGCTGGAAACTGTCGCATGTGTCTTGTGGAGATAGAGAAAGTCCCTAAGGTATGTTTTAATGTGTGTGCTTTGTTTCTCTTGGTAACCAAGCTTGTCTTGCTGTATTTCTTTGCCTTGTACGACAGAGACAGGACTATGCCTACTTGAAATAATCAGTAATAATTTTCCATTCATCTTGTAGCCTGTGGCAGCTTGTGCTATGCCAGTCATGAAGGGCTGGAACATTTTAACCAACTCTGACAAAACAAGAAAGGCCAGGTAGGATCAAACTCACAACACTGTATTCCCTGTTCTATGTGTTATATTGCTCTGTAATTATACCCAGTTGTCTGTGAGCAATTTTTAAATGAGGTGATATGATAACCCACATTTCGCTCAAGCAAAAACAACATTTCATTGTAGAAAAGTAACCTGAAATAATTATGTCCAAAACTGTTTTTTTAATTCTACACAGAGAGGGTGTGATGGAGTTCCTACTGGCTAACCACCCATTAGATTGTCCAATTTGTGATCAGGGGGGAGAATGTGATCTACAGGTAAAGATAATCACCACCAGTGTGCAGTAGATGTGTTCTTCATAGACTTGAGTGTGTGTATGACAAACATTGTTGTCTTTAGAATTTATTATTTAAAATAAGATTGACTAATACGACTGAATACCTTTTTGTTTGAAGGACCAGTCCATGCAGTTTGGCAGTGACAGGAGCCGCTTCACAGAGAGCAAAAGAGCTGTGGAAGACAAAAACATTGGCCCTCTCATCAAAACCATTATGACACGCTGCATCCAGTGCACTCGCTGTGTGCGGTGAGTCACACATCAATATCTAGAGTACGTTGCTGTGTAAATTTAGAATATGAAAATACGTTTTTGTTTTTTTTGCTCCTACAGCTTTGCCAGTGAGATTGCAGGTGTGGAGGACCTGGGTACCACTGGCAGAGGCAATGACCTGCAGATTGGCACCTATGTGGAGAAGATGTTCATGTCGGAGTTATCTGGGAATGTTATTGATTTATGCCCGGTGGGGGCCCTGACCTCTAAACCATATGCATTCACTGCTCGCCATTGGGAGACCAGGTATTTTTATTGTGCTCTACATTTTGATTCATTTTTTAGGGCGCTTTCACAAGCCAACATTTAGTCTGTTTTAATCAAACCCTAGTGCTGTTTATTTGGGCAATTGTGAACGCAGTAATCGTACTCTGGTGCGGACCAAAACAACCAGTCTGACACGGCTTGTGAGAAGTGGCCTCGGACCGTTTTCAAGTGAACTAAAAGCAGGCTGCTTGTGCGGGCATTTGTTGAGATGGACACAGGTAGACGACAGGTTAACATGAGTGGGAGAGGACTGACCTGGACTTCTGCAGAAGTCCAATGTTTGCTTGACATCTGGGCCGAAGAGAACATACAGAATATGCTAAATAAAGTCCACAAAAATACTGACGTTTATAAAGTAATTCGAGATAAACTGAAAGAGAATTCAGGGATTTGTGCGTACAATAGATCAGTGGCGAGTCAAAGTGAAAAAAGGTCAACAGCGATATTTCAAAGTCTGAGATTCCCTGCATAGAAGTGGCAGCTCTCTAGACAAAAAAGATAAATTTACTCCTTCGTATACGCCCCTCAGCAAATTGATGTTTTTATTTGGTCCGCATTAATTTGTGCACTCTGAAACCAAACCAGACTAAATAGAAAACAAACCAAAAGTGTCAATTACACTCTTATTCGGACCAGCCAAACGGACTATGGCTTGTGAAAGTGCCCTTAGGATCAAAGGTGAGTTTTTACTCTGATGTATTCTCTTTGGTTTTCTACAGGAAGACTGAATCCATTGATGTCCTGGATGCTGTGGGTAGTAACATCGTGGTGACCACTCGTGGGGGTGAGGTGATGAGGATCCTGCCTCGTCTTAATGAGGATGTTAATGAGGAGTGGATCTCAGATAAAACCAGGTTCCTTTCTTATCACACAAAGTTTACTTCACAGACATAGATTCATGTATGATGTTTGCATCATTGCTGAACTTGCTTCCATCCTGACAGGTTTGCGTATGATGGACTCAAAAGGCAGAGGCTTACTCAGCCGATGGTGAAAAACGAGTCTGGGCAGTTGGTTCCCACAACCTGGGAAGATGTGCTTACTCGAGTTGCTGGAGCAGTATGTAATCTATGATGACAGTGTGTGATAATTTGCAACTTGTTTCAATTTAGGCTGTCCTAAATAACATCTGTCTTATTTGACAGTTGCAAGGAGTTGAAGGAAACGATGTTGCAGCTGTTGTTGGAGGCTTGGTGGATGCAGAGGCTCTCATTTCCCTGAAAGATTTGCTGAACCGTTTGAATAGCGACAACCTGTGCACTGAGGAGGTGTTCCCAATGACTGGAGCCGGG
Organism: Hozukius guyotensis; assembly: GCA_916700995.1. Lineage (NCBI taxonomy): Eukaryota > Metazoa > Chordata > Actinopteri > Perciformes > Sebastidae > Hozukius > Hozukius guyotensis. Next base: position 40,460 of record CAKALU010067103.1, on the reverse strand, counting down.
TAAGGCCGCAGAAAGAGTTAAACCGAAGATGGGACAAAGTCAGCTGGACTTGCCCTGATATTAAGTTTCTGTTTTCACTTTGGCTTCTTTAGATCTGATCTGCGTTCAAACTATCTTCTAAACACTGGGATTGCTGGCATTGAAGAGGCCGACCTGCTGCTTCTGGTTGGCACAAACCCACGCTATGAGGCTCCTCTCTTCAATGCACGAATCAGAAAAAGGTGAAATAATTGCTAGTAATGACTAGTAAATCTGAGTTATGTTAAACACAAATGCATGTTCTTTAATCTGATCTTGGTGTCTCTGATTCAGCTGGCTTCACAATGAGTTGCAAGTGGCTCTTTTGGGAAAGGAAGTGGACCTAAGTTACACGTATGACCATCTTGGAGATTCTGCCACGGTTCTTCAAGAAATTGCGTCAGGAGCTCACCCGTTCTCCCAGGTTACACTCTGAGCACTCTCAGTAATGCAATGAATGTTATCAGTCAACTTGAGTGTCTTTTTCTAATTTTGAGTCTTTTATCTTCTCTCGCAGGACTTGGCTAAAGCGAAGCATCCAGTTGTTGTGGTTGGAAGCAGTTGCCTGCAGAGAGAGGACGGGGCTGCGATAATGGCCGCTGTGTCAACCGTTGCTCAGAACGCTCGCGTCAGCAGTGGCGCAGAGGAAACCTGGAAGGTCCTCAATGTGCTTCACAGGTCATAGTCTTGGAAAATTAGAGGGAAAGCTTTCGGTAACAGGGGAGTGTTCAAGAGGGATGTTTACTGTAATATGTGTGCTGTTCTTCCTGTGTCTTCAGGGTTGCCAGTCAAGTGGCTGCACTTGATCTTGGGTACAAGCCAGGAGTGGATGCTATCAGAAAGAACCCACCCAAAGTTCTGTTTCTACTCGGAGCTGATGCTGGCTGCATTACTCGCCAAGACCTCCCAAAGGATAGCTTCATAATTTATCAAGGTCAGCTGTTTTAACTGCACAGCAGCAGAAGCTCTTTCATTTACATTAATATATGTATGGCATATGATACCCCCTTTACATATTGCATTAAAGGACCAATATGTAATATATTTTACTGTAATAAATCATAAAATGACCATGATAAGTTGAATATCGAATATCTTTTTGTAATAATATTTATATGTATATAATTGTTTGTTTATCCCTCCAGTAGAGACTTGCAGAATCTGTCTAGGAGCATCAAACTTTTTCTTGCTTAATTGAAATGCTCTGTGCCATAACTGCCCAGGTCACCATGGCGATGTCGGTGCAACAATGGCTGATATCATACTTCCTGGAGCTGCATACACTGAGAAATGTAGCACCTATGTGAACACTGAGGGCCGTGCCCAGCAGACCAAATTGGCTGTGACTCCCCCAGGCATGGCTAGGGAGGACTGGAGGATCATCAGAGCCATATCTGAGGTGAACTACAATACAAGATAATCATGTTATATTAAATAATAACAAATAACACTAATCGCTGTGTATTTTTTCCGTCCGTTTTAAAGCTTGCTGGAGTGACTCTGCCATATGACACCCTTGATGAAGTGCGTGATAGACTGGCAGAGGTTTCCCCAAATCTGGTGCGATATGATGACGTTGAGGAGGCCAACTACTTCAAGCAGGCTAACGAGCTGTCTCAGGTCAGCTGAAATCTTCCTCCAGTATGTGTTTAGTTGATTACAAAAGAGGCGCTACTAAAGTTTTATTTAAAGTCCCAGTGAAACGGAAGTTAGAGCCTCTTTAGTTTCTGCAATGTGAGTATTTTCAAGTGAAACTGAATATTTGAGCGGCAGTTACGAGGGGGATTTAAATCAAATCCTTCGCATTTTATTGGACCGCTAAAAAGTGGGCGGGCTTAGAGTGCAACACAATATGGAGCCACACCTCTCTTATTGCTAAAAGTTGCAGATTGATTGTTGGATGGATGTCATGATATTATTGGTTGAAATTGATTGGTACTAGCTTACGTAAGCACATGTCATATTTTGTTTTACAGGAAGAAAAGATTATAGGGTGCTCTAGGGATGACGTATTTTTGTAGGCCACCCAGGAAGTTAGCCTTGTCCTGGGTTCCCTCGACAGAAAGCCAATGGGATTTTTCCATTGGGTTTTGGATTATTGCAGGAAATAAGCTCTGTGGCAAACAAACGTTTATGATACTTGTTCAGCAAGATAATCTTCAAAAATGCACAACTTCTATGATTTTTGAAGCATTAATGCTATCGCCAGAAGTAAAAAGCTAATGTTAGGCTATAAACGAACTACACCACGGTCGCATGAGCGTGAGTATACACGGAGCTGTAAAGGTGGACGAGTCGGCGTGATGACGTTTAGTAGTCTCATTTAGCCACTTGTTAGCAACCGCCTTTTTTTAAGACACATAAAGGCTTCAAAATTCACAAGTGTGGTATTTATGAATGTATTTTATGTCGTAAAACAAAACATTAAAATCTCTTCAGCTTGTGTTAACCAAAGACCTTATTTTAGGCATTTAACTAAAAACCCATTGACTTCCAGACAAGGGAACCGGAAGTGCTAAAATGCTAAATAATTCACGAGTTTTAGGACCAATTCTGTAGCACTATTGAATTTTGATATTACATTTTTTTTGCAAATATTAAATAGGTGCACAATATGACCGGGGAGGTAACCTAAAAGGGTTAAAAGGGCATTTTTCAATTCATCTCAACATTAAATGTTAGCTTATTAGGTTGCTTTATCTTAGTTTGCTTCACGCTGTTCTTCATGATGATGGTGATATCTGGCTTATCTCTTTCAGGCAGTGAACCAGGCTGTCCTTACTGGACCTTTAGTCCCTCCACAGCTTACTGTGAAGGACTTCTATATGACAGGTGGGTCACTAGTACTCTGGTACTCTTCTCATTAATCCTAGTCTAAATGATGTTTTCATTCCAAAATCCTCCAGGAAACACAGCAGTGATGTATCACCTCCTTAATTTAATTATATTAGTGTTTATGTTTATTTAATTTTTATAGGGAGAAATACTAATACTAATAGTAATACTAATACTAATGACACTCAGGTTGCATCCGAAATTACATGCTAACATGCTATTTAGTAAACTAAAACAGTATGTGAGATTTTTTTAGTATGTCCGAAACCTTAGTATGAAACCAGTAGTACGTGAATTGCATACTATTTCCGGTGAAATATTACAGTATGCAAACGCTGGACACTACAGCGGCATAAACATTCCACAATGCAATGCGGTAGTGACGACGACATTCATAACAGACGTTGACAAACAGCTCTGTAATGTCAATAATGAATCAGTTTAAGTCCACGTATAAGATTTCACTTTGCTAGACATAATATATATTTTAAATTAATTCAGACTTTGATTCTCGCAAATCATCGTTTTGGTCACATGAGGTTGGCTCAGGTTACCATGGTTACGCGTCTCCAATCAACAAGGAGGTTCTCAGGAATGACGATGTAAATTACTGCTCAGTGCGCTCTTGTAGCTGCATCTAATTTGCAGTGGCCCTCTTTAGCTGCTGTGTTACATGAGTTATTTTTTTTCTTTCCAAATAAAATAAATGACAATTACCACAAAAATGTTACACTATCGCTGAATAATATAATCATTTAAGGTGTCCTGTTTACATGTCAGTCATCAGAGAAGGGTTTCTTTCAAGAACAATACAAAATCCAGCTCTCCAAGCTGAGCAAAGATTTAGTGGTGTTTACTGCTCTGCTTCCTATTAAAGAAAGTGTTTTGTTACTTTTGCAGTTGCTAAGAAGGCAAGCCACTTGGAGCACCCACAATGATTTTGAATCTCTTGGAAACTACTTAACATTATGTAGGCACGCATACGTAGATAGAGAGTACCTAACCGGAAATAAAAAGTAATTGTTGTGTTTATATGACAACGTTTTATTTGTTGTGGACGACGTTAATGGGTGAGGTTTAAAACCACTGTTTTTAAATGAAATGAAACTTCTTTCGCAATTAGTCATCTGTATTGTATTTGTCATCTTACTCAGATTTAATATTTAAATGCAGCTATTTCAGAGTGGCATGAATATTTCAGAGAGAACAGAAACATAGTGTTACAGCTAAGGGGATCAAAGTATACAATTTGCAATGGGGCCAATTAAATAAACATAGTTTGTCTCATTGGGAGCATCATATGTGTTCAGCCAATTTCATAGTAATTTCGCTAATATGAGATATCCTATTTGTTGACACTTTTTGCCAAAAATAATAGTAAAAGCAAATTACAGAAAACAAAAGGGAGGAAGCATTTCTGTTCAAATTATTTTAATGTCATGGTAAAGAAAAAATCCAATATATACCTAACATTAACAACAGCAGCCACTGTAACTACTTTCTCTCAGCATATTACATTTTCTTCGCCTCACTGGTTTTCATACTGCTCCTGAAAATCTGCTTTAAATACTTGTCTTCTGCAGAAAAAGTTTTTTTTTCTTGAATTATAATTTTTAATTACAATATATTTTTAAAGCCAAATATGACAGAATTTAATTTGTTGCACTGAGAAAATGCTTCTTAGTTTAAAGCTGGCAATCAAATTTAACTGCAAAACAAAAATGAAGTAGCACACTGTCCAAAATATTAGTATAGTGTTATCTGTATGCTGGTGTGTCACACCCACATGTGGCACCATTGTTTCACTTATAGCATAGGGCTTTAAATGCATATCTTCATGTAACTTAAAATAGTAAGTAATACTATTTTACTTCATAACATCATAAACACCCAATGATTTCTAGTTAGACCCATTACAATGTTGATTTTTTTTTTTTTTTTTTTGAAATTTCAGTTATTTATGCATACAGATTTTAAATTTGCTCTCCATCTTTACTCACAGATCCGATCAGCAGAGCCTCCCAGACGATGGCGAAGTGTGTGAAAGCTGTCACACAGGGAGCCCAAGCTGTGGACGAGCCATCCATATGCTAAAGCTCAATGGATAGCCATCCAGTCCTTGAAAGAAAAAAAAAAAAAAAAAGATACGCACAACTCAGCTATTTGCACATTTCTAGAATTGTATTTATTTGCACTGTTTTATTAAGTCTCATCATCTATGCACATTATGGAATTAACATGCTAACCTGCAGAAACATGTGTATGTGCTACTTGCAGAGTGGATATGTAAGCTTAGGGTTAACCAAATCTCCAAAGATGACAGTTTTCACCTGTTAAGACATTCACATTTTATTGGGTGTAACCCAGGGGTCTGCAACCTGCGGCTCCGGAGCCACATGTGGCTCTTTAGCTCCTCTCCAGTGGCTCCCTGTGGATTTTTAAAAATGGAAATGAATAACTGTTTTTTGTTTACATTTTCATTTTTATTTATCATTGTTGTAGGTCTATGGTTCGACGGTACGACGGAGTATTAGGGCCACATTGAGGAAAAAAATAAATCTTTGATTTCGAGAATAAAGTCATAATATTATGAAAATAAAGTCATAGGTTTACGAGAAAAAAGTGGTAATTTTATGAGAATAAAGTCAAAAATTGATGAGAAAAAAAGTCATAGAATTATGAGAATAAAGTCATATTATAAAGTATTCATTTTATGTGTTATTTTCTTTTTTCTCATCTTCTTATGACTTTTTTTCTCGTAAAATTATGACTTTATTCTGGAAATCTCAGATTATCTTCCCCTCAATGTGGCCCGAATACTCCGCAGTACATATGCTCTTGGGCCCTCACTGCATTAGACTTATATACTATATACTTAAACTATAAACTGTGTTCCCTTCATCACAATGATCAAATGTTTTGCGGCTCCAGACAGATTTTTTAATTTATTTGTTTTGCCTAAAATGGCTCTTTTGATAGTAAAGGTTGCTGACACCTGGTGTAACCAAAGGTTTAAAGTGCTTCAAAGGTAAATTTAGTATCTTGTCTTCTTTTAAAAAATTACCAACATTAAAAGTGTTAAGATTATATTTTCCTAAAGTATATAGTCTATGTAAAGTCATAATTTTACGAGAAAAAAAGAAAATAACACGTAAAATTACTACATTATAATATTATGACTTTATTTTCATAATATTACGACTTTTTTCTCGTAGCCGCAGGTTGCAGACCCTTGGTGTAACCAAAAGGTTTAAGGTCCTTATGCTTTCAAAGGTAAATCTAGTATCTTGTCTTCTTGTAAAATTACCAACATTAAAAGTGTTAAGATTATATATTTTCCTAAAGTATAATAGTATTACAAGTGTGGCTATCTGTGATATTTAATGAACCAGTTTTCTGTAACAAGCCTAAAGAATATTTGCAAACCCCCTATTTAAATTTGTGGTTTTATTAAAAAAATGTTATCAGAAATATATATCTGTGCCATGGATGGTACCTCTCAGTGTATATAATTTAACCCCACTTGTTTTAAATATGGAAAATGCATTCACAGAAACTGTCATAAAGAGATGAACACTTCTACACACTGCAGGCTGCTTTTTAACAAAGTTGAATTTCCAATATGGTATAAGAATATTTGCAAACCCCCTATTCAAGATTGTGGTCTTATTAAAAAAAAAAAATGTTATCATAAATATGTCCCTGTGCCATGCATGGTACTGTCTTGTTTTGATGTGATATGGAGTCTCACGTGGTCCATCATCAGTGAACAGCCGGCAACAGTGGCAGGCAGCAGGGCTGCATGGTTTCTCATTCATATGGAGGAGAGCCGTGGTCCAGGTGGATTTCACACTGTAACACTTCTGCAGGACCTCTCGGTCTATATCATTTAAAAATGGAAAATGCATGCACAGAAACTGACATTTCCTGTCATAAAGAGATTTAACATGAACACTTCTACACACTGCAGGCTGCTTTTTAACAAAGTTGAATTTCCAATATGGTAGGAGAGGTTGTTGTTGTTGAGAGGATTGTTGTCATGTCCTCTCAGTGCCTGTAGTGGTGCTGTGAGGGAGTCTGCTGTGGATCCCAACTAAAATCCTCAGCAGCCTGCCTACTGCTTTGTAATTTGCTCTGGGATATAGCCTATATATATATTTAAATGCATCCTTATTATTGCAAGATGCACCCAGCTCGATGAAGATCACTGTGTCTCCAATATCGATGGCACAAATAGCCTAGCTGATTCTAATAGACTCTCTCGGCACGTCTGTCTGATCTGGAGCCTGAATACCTTACACCAATTCAAGGTAAGCGAAAATCACACACACAGCCTCGGTGTCGATTTCTGGAGTGTGCCCGTTTTGCGCACGCTTCACACGGCTAAGCGTTGTACTAGACACCGCGGTGCTATGGATGCTAACAGGCCTCTTTTTATTAATGATTTATTTTATGACTTGTGATCTGACTAAATGACTCAGCGCCCTTAAAGTAGATATAGGGGAGTTGTGCAATGTTGACTCAAGTCCTGCAGCCTGCTTAATGTGACACTATAGTAAAGATATTGGCTATAATTTATATCGATTAGGCCTTCATGGACAGGCCTTAAAAGCCTTTAGACCCTTTGTTTGAAAGCTATAAATGTCTCATGTTTGTGTGCACAAAAAAAACAAAATTGAGGTTGATTATTACTTGTAATTTTATGATTACGCTGGCATTTTTTTCTTTAATGAAACTAAAGTGTAAAATAGAGCTTTTTATAGTGTTACTGGATGTTTCCGTTTCCTGGTTAGCTGCCCGCCTACTAGTGTGTGTGTTTTTAGCTTGTTTGGCTACAAGGCCTATAGAAGGAGGATGGTATACGGGTCTTGGGGCATGATGTGTACTGCGCATGCGCAGTGTAACTCAAGCTGCGGCCAGATTCTACTGCGCATGTGCAATACCCACTGGAGATATTACGCGTTGATGACGCGTGACGCAGCCTCCTTTCCATAGGCCTTGGTTGGCTAGCTTGTGGGCTAGCTTGTTAGCTAACTAGCTAATATTTTTACTTTTGCGTGTCTAGGTCCATATTGATAAATGTATTTTTCTGCTTGAAGATACATAAAGTTGTGTCTTGTGGGTGTTTGTTACACGTAACAGTTATAATTTCATAGTGTTTAAGTTTCACATCTCTTAGTTCCAAGCTACTGTTGCTAAGCTAATGTTGCTAAGCTACTGTTGCTAAGCTAATGTTGCTAAGCTAGCTCCCCGGGCTAGCAATGCTACGCTAGCTAACATTAGTCACCGTCTGTTGCCTTGTCCAGGTATCTAAAGTTGTTAACCTGATATAAATGACACTTAGCCAACATGTAGCTCAGCTGTCAGGACCGTAGAGCTCTCAGGACCAGCTTGAAAACACACAATTAAAGTTAAATGTAGCAGCTAAGCTAGCTACTGAAGCGGTGCAGCTAACGCTACAACAGTCTGTTACAGTGTTATTGTGATATACATGCAGCATCCTGGTTGCTTATTATGAAACCACTAAACCATAAAATCAGGCGACTTTTATTGAGTTATTTGAGTGTTCAGCTAGTGTTAGTTTGATGCCTCCACATTAGCAGGTGGCTATAGTTTTTAACTTTGTCATGCAGACAGCTGTCATGCAACATACTGTTGTACCATCATCATATCATCCTGTAAAGTGGCAGCTTGAAGGATAATTGAATGGACTGTTGGATATACAATTACCTATTTCTCAATGAGATATATTTTGACACTGAAAATTAGAAGGTGTGAAAGCAACCAGTATTCAGTAGCAAACTTTGGACTAAAATGTTCTCAAATAAGTATTAACATGTCAGTGTAATGTTTGTTATTCACAATATACAGTCAAATAGTAGTTTAACGAACAAGCAATTATGAAATCAGTCATTCATGGAATGTAATTTCATTTTTAACATGACACCAAAAATAGTAATGCATCAAATTATATTGCCTATGTGGGCTTCCTGAATATTGTCTAATAGTTTTTAACTTTGTCATGCAGACAGCTGTCATGCTGTATATACTGTTGTACCACCATCATCATATCATCCTGTAAAGTGGTAGCTTGAAGGATAATTGAATGGACTGTTGGATATGCAATTACCTATTTCTCAATGAGGTACTTTTTGACACTGAAAATGAGAAGGTGTGAAAGCAACCAGTATTCAGTAGCAAACTTTGGACTAAAATGTTCTCAAATAAGTATTAAAGGTCCCATATTGTAAAAAAGTGAGATTTTCATGTTTTGTTTTGTTTTTATTATAAAGCAGGCTTAAGTCCTATATAAATACTGTGAAAGTATCGAAACACTCAATCCAAAGGGAAATACACACAGTCCGTATTCAGGAACTGTGCATTTGAAACAAGCTGTCAGGATTTCTGTCCATTTGTGATGTCACAAATATACAATATTTAGACCCTTTACACAGATTTAAATGTAAACATTCTAAATGTGTTCCAGTTTATTCCTGGTTGCAGTGTATATGAATGTCATCAGCTGACAGGAAGTACACATGAACCCAAACTGTTGCCTAGCAACACAATTCTGTTGCAATTTTGTCGCAATCCGTCGAAATGCGCTAAAACAGAGCGTTTAAGACGGAGGGTAAATACAGGATTATTCAGGCAGACGGTATGAGGAAAAAAAAGATTTTTTTGAACATTACAGCATGTAAACATGTTCTAGTAGGAATACAAAATACAAGTATGAACCTGAAAATGAGCATGATATGGGACCTTTAACATGTTAGTGCGATATTTGTTATTCACAATATACAGTCAAATGTAGTTTAACAAACAAGCATTAGGAAATCAGTCTTTCATGGAATGTAATTTAATTTTTAGCATGACACCAAAAAAAGTAATGCGTCAAATTATATTGCATATTTGGACTTCCTGAATATTGTCTCTCATTAAGTACCTAAATCAGCTAAGAGCTGTGGAAAGGCTGATTCATAGAATTTCTCAAGGGGTTGACCTACAATCTTTGAAAATCTGCTCAAAGATTGTAGGTCAACCCCTTGAGAAATTCTATGAATCAGCCTATCATAATAACATATTAAGGCTGGCTAACACCATCGTCTCTGACCCCAACCATGTTTTGAACAGTGAATATGAATTGTTACCATCAAATCGGCGATACAGGGTTCCACAATTTAATAAGGTTAGACTGAAGCACTCTTTTGTGTACCAGTCAATCCTAAAACTAAATATGGAGCCTAATCCCAGATCAAATGTGCGTTGAAGGGCCCTGAATATCGTCTTCTGTGATTGTAATGTTTAAATGTACGTATCCTTGTTTCTTGTCTTTGTCCTTTTTGTGATGTTGCAAATGGAGCTGCTGTGATGCAAAATAAATTTCAGACCTGTCTGACAATAAAGTATTATCGTATTATCGTATCGCATGCATGGTTCCCCCCTCAGTATGAAGTGTTAGTGATGTAATTCTTGGTTTTCCCTGCCTTTATCCCATCAGCTGATGTTGTCAAGAACAAGAGTCACGTGATGTATGAAGGCAAACACATACACTTCTCAGAGGTGGACAATAAGCCGTTGTGCTCGTACAGCCCAAAGCTCTGCAAGCAGCGCAGGCTAAATGGCTATGCTTTCTGTATCCGACACGTTCTGGAGGATAAGACGGCCCCCTTCAAGCAATGTGAATATGTGGCCAAGTACAACAGCCAGCGATGTACCAACCCCATCCCCAAGTCGGAGGACCGCAGGTGTGTATCTTTGCAAGCGTGTGTGTGTGTAGAGTTTTCCACTATGCTGTGCAGAAAACGTTATGCTGTGCACAGTATGCTGAGGATGTGTTCTTGTTTTCCAGATACTGTAACAGCCACCTGCAAGTTCTGGGCTTTATCCCCAAGAAGGAACGGAAAAAGAAGCATGATGCTTTGGAGGAAATGCGCTCACGGGCTCACCTGGAGTCAGTGGCTCTCAACATAACTGTGCCCTCTCTAGCTCTGAAAGCTCCCAATGGTCTCGATGAACTTCCGCCATCGCCTCCCTGTACGCGCCTGTTACCCCTCCCCGATGGGGAGCTCCTGGACCCTTTTGCCTTTTACGAGGACGACACAGACGGGGAGGAGATGGGCACTCCTCGGAAGGGCAGCGCCATCAAGAAGAAACTACAGAGTCGGCTGGTGCTCAACCAGAAACTCTGCCACGACACGGACCTCTTCCAGACACCTCCTGAGCACTTTAGTCCCGCCCCTGCCCCCCGCGTCCACCCCTCCTCGCCGCTCAACACTCATCTCCCGCGGCAGCAGTCAGGTCTTCTCCAGCCGCCCCAGCACTCCAGCGTGACTTCCTTCATCTTCCCAGGACAGCAGCAGGGTTTATTATGCAATCCACCACCACCTCAGACGGTCAACTTTCTGCCTCCAGGGATGCCCGCTAATGCAGCACCCAGTCCAGTGCAACCTTCTGGGCCATCACTCAGCAGGAAAATGCCTTTCGCCGCTACTCACTTGCCTGTCAGTTGCAAGGACAGCGGCAGTAACAATCAGCGGCACGTGGTCGTCATGCGTCCCGCTGCCTTCTCACCTTCTGCCAGCTGCCTGGCCAGGTTGCAACATCTGGTGCAGCTCTGTGCCAAGACACACCAGGAGCATGGAGACCTCTTTCCTCATCTAGGTGCTTAATTTAAATGCATTTACCACTCAGTTTTTCTTTACTTAGAAATTCATGTGCAGTTTTTAGGGACTGTGTAAGATAGTTCCGATATAGTAATTGAGATTTGAGCCTGCCGAGATAGATGAACCGCTCTAACAAGTTCTCTTCCAGGACTGGACTGGTCAGAAGACAGTGCTGATGACGATGATGAAGAGGAGGCAGAGACATTTGTCCCTTTCCAGAGCTCTTGGAGACCACGGAATGGGTCGGTATCTTAACACTTAACCCCACAGTATAAACTTTGACCTTTCTAGTCCTGACTGCTTTGCATTGTTTTCTAAATAGGTTGGAAGACGACGGCGGTTCCTCGCGGAGAACGCGGCTACTTAGGCTTTGCTCGTACCTCCAGGAGAAATACAAGCACATGTGCAGGCAGGAGAGGGCGAGTATCCGCCAAAAGAGATACCGCTATGCCTTCCGCAAAGCCTTGCTGCACGCCGCCAGTAACAACCCCGACTGTGCCGGGCAGCTGATCCAGGAGTTACGCGGTGCCTCTCGAAACTCCTCAAGGTATTCTCCCACAAATGTCGTATTATACATTCATCTCCTGATTTCGAAACATACAACACGTAACAAATGTGGTAGTGTTGTTGCTGTTCGCTCAGTCCCGGGTCTGCGTGTCTCTACAGTGCGGCTCCAGCGAGGCAGCAGAACACAGATACGGGGACCTGCACTGGCAGCACAAAGGGCCAGGCCTGCAACAACAGGGCTCTGCCCTTCACCCGACACTGCTTTCAGCGTATCCTTTCCACCACATTAGCTGGTCAGTACAAGTTGCAGAAGAATGGCTGTGATTTCAGTTTTACATGTTTTTTTAAAATCACATACTGTGATGTACAATATCCCTTTGTGACGGAGTACTGTGATCACATGCTCTCTCTGTCTAGTGTATTGTGTTATTTCCTTTATTGTCGTCTGTAGACATTCTGTTGAATCGTTCCCAGCAGCTCTTTGCTAGTTGCACAGCCAAATTTGCAGATGGTCAGCAGTGCTCGATCCCCGTGTTTGACATCACGCATCAGACACCACTCTGTGAAGAGCATGCCAAAAAAATGGTGAGTTCAATACTCAAAGGACAATTTCAATATTTTGGAAAACCTATTTTTTTTTTTTGGGCGAGTTAGATGAGAAGATTGATACCACTCTCAGAAAATGATCTCAGGCTGCATTCACACCAGATCAGGTAGTGCGGCAAAAACGCAAGTCCTTCCATTCATTTTGAATGGGGGTAATGTGATTGGGCTGCGGCCTGCTGCGGAAAAATAGAAACAGAATCAACTTTTGCGACCAATCACATAACCGGCAAACCAGAGCTGCACAACCAAGCCATAAGGGGACAAAAGACGTTAATCCTCGCAGTTAATAGACCATTAAAGTGACTCTCCCATATTGCCGCACAGCCCTGTGGTGAATTGCCACAACACCTGATCTGGTGTGTAGTTTTTTTCCTGATCAGTGTAACTCTGCAAGAAAGCGAATAAGCATATTTCCCGAAATGTCAAACTTTTCCTTTAATGTTCTCTTCATTGATTGTGACTTCTCCATTTGATCCTCATATGGGCTAATGTTATGATGACTCCATGCACAGGATAACTTCCTGCGAGGGGACGGTAACCGGCGAGTGCAGCACCAGCAGCAGCAACAGCGAAAGCCACGTAAAAAGACCAAACCACCGGCACTCACCAAAAAACACAAGAAGAAGAGGAGGAGAGGACCGCGGAGGCCTCAGAAACCCATCCCTCCAGCGTTGCCACAGGGGAACCTGGGAATGCCTTCTATAAGCCTAACAATGCCCTCACAGGCCGGCATCAGGTCCGCTACACTTTGTTTCTCTACACTGTTGACTTAAACATTTAGTGTGTCAGAGACAATACCCTCTCGTGTCACACAGCTCCTTCTCTGCAGTAGCATTTCTTCACTAAGCATTTTTATCTCATCTTTGCGGCAGGAGCCCTTCAACTCCAGACCTGAGCGCAGAGGAGCTTCCTGACGACATCACCAATGAAATGGCAGACATTCCAAATGACCTCGAGCTGAACCAGGAGGATTTCTCCGATGTGTTACCCAGACTAGCTGATGACCTGCAGGACTTCGACTTGTTTGAAGGTTGTCATACAGCTCATTCTTTCATGTACTTACTTGGGTGTCGATTCGATATGTATTGCGATTTTTAAGTATTGCGAGTCGATATTGCGATTTTTGTTCGCTTTTTTAACACTAGGCCATGGGAAAAAGTTGAATCATACACTTCTAGGGACTTTTTCTTTGGAATATATCTAAATTAATACATTAAAATGTTTGATTTTCAGCATATATGTAGTCATAGATGTCCTGAAGTCAAATATATCAGTCATTGTCAGGAATAATTTATTACATTTTTTTCCAGCAACCCAAAAATCGAAGACTAAAGACATTTCCCTCACAAATTAGTAGAATTTTCTTTTTAATTTATAAGGGGCAGGTAACATTTTATACTTCTGGAGATTATAATCCAATTAATCTTATTTCCATATATGTATTTTGTATATACAGTTCCCTTTGTTAACACCTTATTTTGAAAACCAGATGTAGTCACTCGTGTATACTTCGCCAAGTCCGTCGCTAGCTCATACTGTTGGCTCCGTTCTCTTTCTACATCCATGATCAGCTCCATCGGGGCCCTTTGAATGCATTTAACATAAATGTCAGTATATGGGTGCTCTACAGTTGAAGCGTTGGCCAATTTGACCACAGAGATGCGAGCGAAGGCTGGCTTGACCGCACGTTACCGCAATACAATAACGTTTTGTTGTTTTGGCTCGCTGCGGTTTGTTTTGGTTGACAGATACGGAACAGATATAACATCCCGTTATTCAGACTGCAACAATAAAAGCGGTAACTTCCTTCTACCTCCACATAGACTCAAATGAAGCAAATATATCGATTCTGGCATTAAAAAAATCAATTTCAAAATCGTACAAAAATTGCGATGCATAGGTGATCGATTTTTTTTTTTTTCCACCCCTACTAACAAAGTCCTCCCTCCCTGTGATATTATAATGATAAATGTGTATATGTTTAGGTAAAAATGGGGATTTATTGCCCACAACGGAGGAGGCGGAGGAGCTGGTGCGTGCTCTGCAGGCTATGGGGTCCTACCCAGACTCTCTGGTGTGCCTGACCTCCATGGGAGACCTGGCCCCATCTGAAGGAGTGGACCACCGAGCCCTGACCGTGTTCCCTGGTCCGGTCCAGCCGGGGGGCATGGGGGACCTGCTCAACAGCCGCATCCCGACGGAGAACTTCACCAGCCTCGAGCTGGAGGACAATCTACTGCAGTCCACCGGGGGTCACTTCCCCCCCTCGCCGCCATCTCAGCCCGCTAACCAGCCCCAGACGCCGTGCTCCAACCTGACCTCATCTTCTTCTACGGTAGCCCCCTCCACCACCTCCCTGCTCACTCAGACCTCCATGACGGAGCGAACGTTTTCCCGGACACACACGTCCCACGTCCTGGCCAAGTCGGACGCGCCCACGTCATCTCCCCAAGGCAGCCACTACAGCAGTGAGCACGTGCCATCACCGTACAGTGACCACATATCGTCTCCCCACGCCAGCTCCTTCCAGACAGACACCCCTCTGCTGCTGGAGGTCCCTCTCAGCGGCGTACCAGGACCCCCACGCTCATCATGGAACAATCTCCCTCTCCCCCTCACAGACCCCACGCAGTTTGGCAATCTCATAGGGTCAGAAAGTCATCTCATATCCACCTCCCTGTCCACACCCCCGGCCACCACCCACTCTGTGACGCTGCAGCCCATGGCGGCGCTCTCGGCGATGCCCCAGAGCGGCTTGACGGGTTTAACGACTTCCCCCGCGCCCTCGTCCTCCCTCCCATCCTCGTCACACGATCTTCTGACCTCCACGCAGCCCAAGCAACAGCTCCCACAGTTCAGCGCGGCCTTTGGCCATCAATTGGCCTCCCACAGTGGCATCCCGAAAGACGTGCAGCCCAGCCACAGCTCCACAGCGCCCCCCGCTGGCTTTTCCATAGTTAGTGCCACCGCTGCAAGTGCCAACAGCGCCACGCCACCCTTCACGCAAAGTAAATGAGAGCCTGCAGCGGCTGCGCGACGGTCCGTGGACTCACAGTCACTTACAATCCAGTCGACTGGCTCCCGATTGACCACCCCTCTTTCATCTGCTACATGTGTGCAATGTGGTAATAGTGCACTATTTGATAATGAATTTGCACAACCTCAGATTTTCCTCAATATTTTTCGTTCTTTTACTCTGTAGCCAGGCGGTCTCTGGGGTTTTTAAGTCAGTGTGAGTCCACTTGTTTGATGCCTTGTGGTTTCGTCAGCAGGGGGGTAGATTTTGTGGTGAAATAAACGGGTGAAAATTGGCGGAAAGGACCTTTAGCAGAGATTATCTGTCATAGTGCTCAGAATTCATCGACGCAGAAGCCTCAATCAGCGGTCGGTTTGTTTTGCTTTGCCAGTTCAAGTCCTGTCTTTAAATGATTTCAACTGTACCCTGCCTTGCTCAGATAGCCATTGCATTTTTAATTTTTCCCCACCTGTTTCATACACCGCTTCTGTCACCCCTCTGAAAAACAAAGAGTACAGGTTTGTGATATTTGTGACCCATTATGTTTCAAGCTATTTAACTGTTATCATGATATAGAATCTTTACCGAGTCAGATTTCACAGTATGAATTTACCAAAATACTTTTAAACAGCTGTTTTTATATTGTGTATACTGTATAATGTGCTCATTTTATCGGTTTGCTCAGACGTCAAACTCTCCGACCTCACCATTGGTTGTGGGACTCTGAGTGGCCTAGTAGACACTTGAAGGTAAATATAGTTTCTTAAAGCAATAAACACATTAACATAACTCTAGCATTGTAAGGTATTTTATTGGTCTCATTACATGTAGCTTCACTCGCTGAATCCGGGCTGGATCAGGAATATATTTTGGCCTCTATAACTGTTTTTACTTTACAGCAGGACTATTTCACTCAAGAGAGACCAGTGATCAGGTCAGCCTTCTTCTCTCGGGTCACACTGAGTGGATTTTTGAAGGCTAATAAAGGAGTTTCAGTGTTAATGGTAGGGGTGATGATGGCGTAATCCAGGGACTTTAAGTGTCTACTCTCAAAGGTGCTCTCTGGTCCACATATACAATGGTTATTAGTGACCTACATGTCAGGCAAATTCGGTGTCAGAATTCCAAGGAAACCCACTATGAGGCCAGAATACCCAGAGAGGGCTTACATAGTGATTTTAAATGGTATAAATTGGTGTTTTGAGCAGTACTTCTAAAGTGATTTCAAGCTAAACGACGCAAACCTGCAGTCTGATTTTTAATTTTAGAAAATGAGAACCACCCGAGAGCTCCTCCCCCTGCCTGTTACCGACGCATACAGCAGTACAACCATGGCTTTTTAATAGATATTATATTAGACATTTGATCAGATATTGTTGAGTATTAGGTATATAGAGTAGCGAGTCTCTATCTTGGGGTTTGTTGGTGAATTATTGAGTAGCAATGGATTGAAATTGTTATTTGCAATGTATTCAGTGGAACCTGTGTCTTGTAGAATGAGTCTCTTGTTTTTTAATAGCTATCAAGATTGTAAGTCGGCGGGATCAATGTTTTTAAAATAATATTCGGATGGAGAGTATCTTTGATAGCTATTAAACTCCAGGAAGAAGTCTTGAGATTTGCATGGGGCGGCAACCGTTTGTGTGAGAGCGTTATATTATTATTGGATTATGGTCACTGGTTTGATTCTTGGTGGTGAAACCGAAACATAGGAATTATATGCATCACCGTTCATTTTGTGGAGAAAAACAGATCAACATTACAGTATGTTTTTCCAACATGGATTTGCACAGGAGTGGATGAGGCCGGTGGTGTTTAACTTGTTACTTGTCCAGTGTCTGTCTTGCCTTTTATTTTATTTTATTTTATTTTTGCTTGGACGCTCATTAAATGAACAGCTGCCATCATTACCAGCTCTGAGCCTGCACCAGACCCCCCCCCCCCATCCCCCATTTCCAGCTGTGAGAAGGCCCAGTTCTGTCTCTCCCTTCCAAAGAGAAAACACAAAATGAAGTGTAAACCCGTAGCTCCACCAGAGACGACTGGGCCTCTCTGTGTTGTAACTAATAGTCATAAACACACAGTGGCCCCCGAAAAGTTAAAAAACAAAAAAAAAATCAAGTTGGATGGAAATGTTTGCAAGGCATTACTGCTGTATCCACATAGCATGAGATTAGTCACGGCACCAGTTTACCCAAAAACCACACGTAGAACAAAATTAACAGGGCTCGTACTGTAGGCACATTTAACTGCTTGAATTCAGAGATGGCTGACAAATTCCTATACTCATTGAATGTACTGTATTACTGTTTTTAAAGATAGGATGAGCTAATCTAGTCACCTTTTGTTATCGGTCCTTGTTTAATTTGTCTAAGGTATTTTTTGTATACAAAGGTTTACATTTTTATGTATATTTTTCTTGTGTACAAATTATGTAATATGTGTACAAACACTGTATGTAATATCTGTATATAGTGTGAGAAATTTGATCTTTTGTTTTTGGATGTATAAATAAAACTTGCTGTGAGGTATTTGCTGACATAGATTGTGGTGGTGCTGACATACATTGTGGTGTTTTTTTTCATGACAAGGTCAGGTGTTTCATGCGATTTTCAGCTGAATTGGTGCCAGATAGCAAAGACAAGCAAAGGCATTGTATTTTATAAGCAGCTGAACATCTAATTGTTAAATATAATTGAATATTAAAGTTGAAATTTAAATAACGAATATATAGCATTGAAATTAGGACTGTCAATTGATTAAAATATTTAATCATGATTAATCGCATGATTGTCTAGAATTAATTGTGATTAATCGCAAATTAATCACATCTGTTCAAAATGTACCTTAAATGGAGCTTTGTCAAGTATTTAATACTCTTATCAACATGGGAGTGGGTAAATATGCTGCTTTATGCAAATGTATGTATATATTTATTATTGGAAATCAATTGACACAAAACAATGACAAATATTGTCCACAAACCCACACAGGTACTGCATTTAGCATAAAAAATATGCTCAAATCATAACATGGCAAACTCAAGCCCAAAAGGCAACAACAGCTGTCAGTGTGCTGAGTTGACTATGACTTGCCCCAAACTGCATGTGATTATCATAAAGTGGGCATGTCTGTAAAGGGGAGACTCGTTGGTACCCATAGAACCCATTTTCATTCACATATCTTGAGGTCAGAGGTCAAGGGAATTTGAAAATGGCCATGACAGTTTTTCCTCGTCAAAATTTAGCGCAAGTTTGGAGCGTTATTTAGCCTCCTTCGCGACAAGCTAGTATGACATGGTTGGTACCAATGGATTCCTAAAACTGCACACAACAACCTCCAAAAGATCGATTGCGTTAATGCGTTAAAGAAATTAGTGGCGTTAAAATGATTTTGCGTTAACTTTGACAGCCCTAATTGAAATATTTTTAGCATATTTTAAGAATGTATGTGGTCTAAATTCCACTTTTAAAAAGTTCCATTAAGGTAAGTTTTGCCATTTCCAAAACCTGATTTTAAGACAATTTCACCACATGGTCCATTTAGTGGTTGTTTTAGAGCTTTTGATCGTATCACATGGTCTTTCTCCGCAGATGGATTTAATTTAAGTTCATAAATTAAGATAGAAAATTGTGTCCAATAATCAAAAAACTATATTCAAGTAGCTCAAATTCAACATTTGGGTCACATCAAGCAGTCTTATCAAAAGGTCCATTTAGTAGCTGTTCTACAGCTTTTGTTCAGATCACATGGTATTCATCAGCAGCTGGAAACAGTTAACGTAGTTGTCACGGAATATAGATATCATATACAGTATATAGAATAGATATCAGCTTTTAAGCCAACATGAACGAGAAGTCCTTTAAGTGTTCAGAAAATATGGAATTGAAATATCTACAATTCCATTACAACTGGGATGTGCAGATGAAGACCATGTGATTTGATTAAAAAAAAACATGACTAAAATACAATCTGGAAATGTCAAAAAAAGATGAATTCAAACTGCATAAATTCAGATAAATGGTTTTCAAAGTTAAAAGAAAAAAATGCTATAAATTGTGTGACATTTCAACATTAAGCAGCCCATTCATTAGTGGTTCAATTTCACAATTATGTCTTAAGTTGTTGTTAAAATTTATACTTTCACGGCCTTTCTTTGGTAACATATATTTCATATACAACTCAAATAATACACATTTTACTGTTCACATCTAATATACAGGGTGCAGTTACCCAACTTCTAAATAATTTTGAATTTAGCACCTTTAAGAACCTATTATCATGGGTTACTGTCAGGGTTGGAAATTAGCACCATCCAAATACTGGTAAAATATGCAAGTGGCTGCT
>CAKALU010067103.1:0-20445 GCA_916700995.1 Hozukius guyotensis | reverse complement strand
GTGATTATCATAAAGTGGGCATGTCTGTAAAGGGGAGACTCGTTGGTACCCATAGAACCCATTTTCATTCACATATCTTGAGGTCAGAGGTCAAGGGAATTTGAAAATGGCCATGACAGTTTTTCCTCGTCAAAATTTAGCGCAAGTTTGGAGCGTTATTTAGCCTCCTTCGCGACAAGCTAGTATGACATGGTTGGTACCAATGGATTCCTAAAACTGCACACAACAACCTCCAAAAGATCGATTGCGTTAATGCGTTAAAGAAATTAGTGGCGTTAAAATGATTTTGCGTTAACTTTGACAGCCCTAATTGAAATATTTTTAGCATATTTTAAGAATGTATGTGGTCTAAATTCCACTTTTAAAAAGTTCCATTAAGGTAAGTTTTGCCATTTCCAAAACCTGATTTTAAGACAATTTCACCACATGGTCCATTTAGTGGTTGTTTTAGAGCTTTTGATCGTATCACATGGTCTTTCTCCGCAGATGGATTTAATTTAAGTTCATAAATTAAGATAGAAAATTGTGTCCAATAATCAAAAAACTATATTCAAGTAGCTCAAATTCAACATTTGGGTCACATCAAGCAGTCTTATCAAAAGGTCCATTTAGTAGCTGCTCTACAGCTTTTGTTCAGATCACATGGTATTCATCAGCAGCTGGAAACACTTAACGTAGTCGTCATGAAATATAGATATCATTCATTAGTGGTTAAATTTCACAATTATATTTTAAGTTGCTGTTAAAATTTATACTTTCACGGCCTTTCTTTGGTAACATATATTTCATATACAACTCAAATAATACACATTTTACTGTTCACATCTAATATACAGGGTGCAGTTACCCAACTTCTAAATAATTTTGAATTTAGCACCTTTAAGAACCTATTATCATGGGTTACTGTCAGGGTTGGAAATTAGCACCATCCAAATGCTGGTAAAATATGCAAGTGGCTGCTAGATTTGCTTCACTCACCAGCCATAAAAACTATGGTAATCTATTGAGTGGCTGGTAGATTTTCAAATCCACCAGCCACAGCTGCAGGTGGACAAAAAAGTTAAATTCCCAAACTGGTTACTGTGCACAAGTGAATGTAAATTAGGACCGTAATACAGTAGCACAACATGCAAGAAGGGTGATATTTTCTAGAGGCACCGTGGGCTGATGGATGCACTTACTTAAAACTGCTCTGAATAACAGGAAATCTAAAATGCTGTCGCAGGCAAGCAAATTCAAAATAAGGTCATGTTAAGACGTATGATTCGGTCAAACAATGGCAAAACTATTCATCAAATTTGTACTGGATTTTTATTTTTTCCTTAATCATATGACAACTTCCAATAAATCCAACAGCACTGTCCTGAATTAGCAAACATGTATACTGGACTATAAACTGTCAGCAAAGTCACACAAAATGAAACGTACATTTCAAGTGATTGCTATCCAGTGTTTACTGAAACTTTAACACATCACAGAACCAAACTGTACTCCCTCTATTACATAATACTGCTCTCTTGGGTTATAAAAATAGTTTAATAGAATATATGCCTACTTGTGCTAAGAAATGACTCCTGGCGATCACACTGCTTTATTGCCATACAACACACAAAAGGGGGGAAAATGAAAATAAAACTGGGGTAATTGCGACATAACATTGTAGCCTTTTAAAGTACCATTAAAAAAAAAAAAATCAAAAAAAAAAATCTGCAAAGTGCAACACAAAAAGATAAAGAGTCATCATAGACCACGTCAAAGGTGCAAATTGTATTGACTTTGTCTCAGTTTGGGATGGAGGGCTTACATGGCACATTTCACATTAAAAGTTTGAATGGAGAGCGGACTCATTTTTCATAGAGGAGCAGAAAACACAAAACAGAGTGAAAATGGAAACCATTGAGTCTGGCACCTTTTCTTGATTTGGTTAACCAATTTTTAAGTTGAACAATATATGTGACTTTTTCTCAATAAAGTGTGTATTCCACCACAATTAGTGAGCAGAAAAGAAAGAAAATTGTCTTTGGAGAAAAATGGGGAAGAAATGTTCCGTTTAAATGATAAAATTAAAGAGTTTAAACTAATTTGACATTATGGGAAATACGCTCATTCGCTCTCTGGCGGCGAGTTACATAAGAGGATGGATACCGCTCTCTCGTGGTTGTGTCTAGAAGGTAACCCGCAAAAAACATGCAAAAACTCTTGCGAGATTTGCTGCCCGACAACCTAGCCAAACCTTAACTATTCAAGGTCAACGCCTAGGTCAACGCCAGCAAATAACCTCTTGTAAGAAGCCCAACTCACAACGTGTTAACTGTAGGGCTGCAAAATTAATCAAATATTAATCACAATCACGATTTGGGCATCCCACAATTAAATTAACGGGATTGACTGCAATATTGATGTTTAAAATGTGTGTTCTGCTCATAGAAAACTGCATATCAAATCAAGCGATCCTTAAACTAACAGCCAGCTACCAAGGGGCAAACAAGATGTTTTGGCTTCACTTTTGGGGAGCTGTCATGCCGCTGTGCGCACACCCGGCAGCGGCAGCCTGTGAAAAACGTATTAAATACTGTATATTACTCCTTTTGGAAACTCATTTTAAATATTATTTTGATGCAACGATTTGTTAATTAACAGGAATGTAGCACAACATGGAAGTGAAAGCAATGCTCTGTTGTGAAAGTGCAATAAAACATATTTAGTCTCTAAAATCAATGAAAAATTGTGATCCAATATTTATCAAAATAATCGTGATTATCATTTTGGCCATAACTGTTCAGCCCTAGTTAACTGGTGAACTTTAGAGGTGCTGGTAGGTGGATTTTGTTATCTCTGGACAGAGCCATGCTAGCGCCTGTTTCCAGTCACCGTGCTAGGCTAACTGGCTTAGCTGCAGACAAATATTAGAGAAGATCGATCTTCTAATTTAACTCTCTCCTAGAAAGCGAATAATCGTATTTCCCAAAAGTTGCACTGTCGCTTTAAAAGGACCCGTGTGTAGGACTTTGTGGCATTTAGCGGTGAGGTTGCAGATTGCAACCAACTGAATATCCCTCAGCTCACCCCTCTCTTTCCAAGCGTGTCGGAGAACTATGGTGGCCTTCAGGTAACGTAAAAATACAAAAGGCTCTCTCTAGAGCCAGAGTTTGGTTTGTCCGTTCTGGGCTACTGTAGAAACATGGAGGAGCAACATGGCGGACTCAGTGAAGAGGACACGCTCCCTATGTAGATATGAAGGGCTCATTCTAAGCTAACGAAAACCCGATTCTTACTTTCAGGTGATTATACACTAATGAAAACATAGTTATGAATATTCCGTTTCTGCTAATTGATCCTCAGAAATCCTACACACTGTCCCTTTAACTTGCCCCGTTTACTGTGTACCGTGTATTGCCCGTGGCAAAAAGAATATATCATCTGACTCCATAAGAATTAAGAAATTCCCTCTGAGAAGGAGAAAAATTTGTCCATTTGTTCATGCATGCATCATACTGGCAAGGAATGACATACGTATTTTTGATCTTTTAAAAGTATTGCTGCATATGCATTTTAATGCCAGAGGGGGGAATATAAAGAAGAAATCACAAGAAAAGCATTGGATCTAACATTTTTAAAGCTGATACTATTCATCCCATTCATCACAAATACTCTAAGGCTGATTCAACTCTGTTCAGGACTCGACATTCCTCCAGTCCCGCAGCAGTGTGCTACAACGCATACTGCTCAGGCCAACCAATAGGATTTATACTGGTATACTATCATGCGCATTCCTTTTAAACTACAGTCAGAAGCAGTAGCAGTGCCGCTGGTCTCTGAAAACACCTTAATATGTACATCTGAGAGCAGTGTCGTCTACTATGTGAGAAGTCTTTGTCTATATGCATTTACTGTACAACTGAAAAACCTCTCACAAGTCCAAAATGGAAAGATAAAGCCAGGCAAATATTACACTGCATGACCAACTCCAGAGTCCAAGCTGTGAGACTTCAGGTGGACTTGTTTTGTCCCAGATAGCATAACCTGCAAAATACTGTAAGTCTCGTGCTACTGTTTTATGGCTACTTTGTTTATAGTCAAAAGGCATTTATACTTGAAGTGCAATTAAAGCTGTAGGTACGCTGAGGAGATAGATAGTACCACTGCAGCTCCTAGGAAGACTAACAGAGTCTGCTGATTTATAAACTAGATGATGGCATTGCCCTGTTAATGGAATGAATGGACGAAACCTCAGTTTATCTAACCAGTCAAAAACACACGGCAAAAAAAAAAAAAGAAGGGATGAGGCAAAGTCCAACAAACCAACACAACTCGAGGCCTTGTGGAATCGAGGCTGGCAACAGAGCGTCCAGTGTTTTAAACTGGTGGGGGCTTCATCGATCCAGCCTGTTGGTTTTTTTTTTTTTTTACATTCTCCATTACAGCCACAGCATCAAGTGTGAAACCAAAAAGTTAATAAGAAATATATAATAAATCAATAGTAAAACATGATAGAGGGCAGCCATTTTTCATTAAAAAGTTTTACAACTGGAGAAATCAAAGACCGATATACAAAAGAACAAGTAGAAAGGCAAGGCAATCTCATGTATGGCCATTTTAGTCTCTCAAAATATTTACCTCACAACCATTATCTACAGTTTGCATTTGGCCATTTGTACACAGTGGTTCCATTAGAAACGCTCCATTATTTTTTCATGAATCTGTAGAAATTAGCTTATTTACAAGTCTGTACAACCACCCTGTAGAGCTCTCTCCGTCTCCCAGAGGACCCAATCCACTTAAAGCAGGATACCTGAGTTTTCTATAGAACGCTTCAACCCACTCGTCACTCTTCACCGCACGTTTCACAGGATATCTCGCACAGCCACGCACACATGCACACGATTAATTAAGCAAGGTACTTTCTCCAAAAAGGATGCAAACCTTTGTGAAAAAAAAGCCACAAACTCACCAAAACCAATAACTCAAGAGTCCTTTGCAGAAAGATAGCGGACTCCACCATTAAAATAAAAAACAGTTGTGAAGGAGGTATTGAGAAGGGACATCTTACAGCAGGTGGCAGTCATGGAGGCAGCTGAGTGGCTGGCCACTGACTGTCCTGAATAGGACCCTCTGGTGGTGTGCTAGCGTATAAACAGACATTAAGTAGGCCAGGATTTGCTTCAGGCAAATGAGTGATGGAGACCTTCCTGGGAGACTTCATCCCGGCTGTGGAGGTCAGAGGAAAAGATCTGACTGCTGCCACCAGGGTGGAAAATTAGAGCAGAGCTGGATGTAGCTCCTCTCAATGACTGGCAGCTGCCTGTGGCACAGAAAATCTGACAAACATCAGAGAAAAGGTTAATATTTACTGACTGAACGGAACAGGCCTCGGGTTAAAACAAGACTAAAGGTCTTGACAGTGACTGTAACGTTCATCGCACACCAACAAACAGTTGGATGGATGAAAAACAAGACTCTTATTCCTATATCCTGTATCCTATATTTCATTGTGGGCCAGACAAAATCAGTTTGATAGCATTTCTATTGGAGTGTCCTAACAGCAATAATAAATAAACAGCAGTATGCCAGTTGGAGATGTGCAACCATGGTAACCCGTGCCAACTTCATGTGAGCAAAACAACGGTTTATGAGAATCAAATTCTGAATGAATTTAAAATATATATTACGCCTTGTGGAATCTTTTACTCACAGTTAAATTGAAGTGTTATTGATGTTACAGAGCTGCCCGCCAACGTCCGTTATGAACGTTATCGTCACTACCGCAGTGCACTGTGGGATGTTTATGCCGCCATAGTGTCCAGCGTTTGCATACTGTTATATTACACCGAAAATAGTATGCTATTCACGTACTACTGGTTTCATAATAAGGTTTTGGACATACTAAATAATCTCACGTACTGTTTTAGCGTACTAAATAGCATGTTAGCATGGAATTTCAGACACAACCTGTTTCATTTGTAGTGTGTGCACTAAGAGACTGTGAGAGAAAACAGAACTCGAGTTTTCAATGTAAATAAATAACATATTTTCATTCTGTTAATGTCACATTTAAGGAAGGCTGTGTTCAGTTGCGTTAAATTGCCTTTTCTGTATTGTTTTTACAAAATTTTACATTTGGGCAACCAAAAAATGTAGTTTGGCAACCAAACTTCGGGGCTTGGTGGCCCGTGGGGCTAGTGCTTAAAAATATTAGCGTCTATCCCTGGGACTGATGGACTATCCAAAGATGCCCTTAATGATCCCATTAAATAGGCGCACATATATACATCACATTTAGGAAGTAAATATGCACTTTCATTGGACTTTTACATGAAAAAAATGTCTAAGAAGAATATTATGAGAAGTGATATTATGAACCCCGATTACCTCTGAAGTCTCTGCACTAGTTCAGCTACCAGGGAGTCACAGATCCCTGGGTGTGTTTCTTCTGCCAGGAAAATGGCCTCCCGCAGCTTCTCTGCAGCCTCCGGCTTGCCATTAAGTGTCTCGCCCTTTTCTTTCAACTGCAAAAATGACGTCTTTTAGTTAACAATAGAATGTGAACTTCTAAGTATTCTAATTGTAGATTAATCTCTGACAAAATAAATGCATCTGAAGATACAGTAGATTTCCTTCTGTGTGATCCGCATTGATGATTTGATTGATTACAACAGTTTAAATCATGCATTCAGTGATGATTGTTTTAACTTGGGGTAACTTGTTAGTGCCATTACCTCAGTAAACAATGGAGAAAAGATTGTTGATAAGCTTTGTGACAAAGGCCTCTTTGGACTCTCCTGCACCTGGAAAAAAGGATGATTTTAATGTTAAACGGGGAAATCTGACAGACATTTGACACAGGGAAGACTTGGCCTTGCGAACAAGATGTGCTCAATTACTAATTTATTACTTTTTCCCTCTTCAACGGCGTATGGTCTCACCTGTTGTCTTTCGAGCTCAGCAGGCTGTGCTGCCCCGTTCTGAAACTTCTTGAGCTCCTTCTCCCTGATGGTGTTCCAGATCCAGTCGTCATTTCCGGCATCGTCTCCTCCTGAAGCCTGGCCATTTGGCTCCCTACAGTGACACAGGATTTTAGGGTCATCATTAGTGTACTCAGAGCTGCTAGATTTTGCTTCAGAGTGTAAATCTGCCATGTCTTGCCCCCCTGAACTGGCTGGTGATGGTGCAGACAACTTACTCATCAGAGTCATCAGAGCTGGATTGTTCCCGAGACTGCTCTGATTTCCACCTCTTGTATCTGTCAATCAGCTCGGTCAGATAGGACGTCTTTTTGGAATGCCTTACAATATACTTATGTTTCAACAGCTCCTTAGCGGTTGGCCTCTAAGGAAAATACAGAAAACAAACAAACAATATTGAAAGAATACTGTGCAGTGTTACTCGTAACAGTATGAACAAGAGTCCTTGAAACTTACAAAGCTAGGCTCCTTATTTAAACAGGCTTCAACAAATTCTTTAAGTGGTTTACTGTAGTTTCCTTCCAGTGTTGGAGCATTGTTCTTTGGGATGAGGAATAAGACCTTCATAGGATGAAGCTCAGAGTGCGGCGGCTCTCCTTTTGCCAGTTCTATCGCCGTTATCCCTAATGACCAGATGTCTGCCTATAAAACAAAGACATTGACACAGAAAAGATCATCTTAATAAAGCAGCAGAGTCTCACACATTCGTCCACAAATACACACCATAGACTGTGTATAAAGATGGACGACATCACAGCTTGCCAAAAGTGAAGCCAAAAGATCTTGATCGCCCCCTGGTGGTTGGCTGCAGTATAGGTCATAAAGCCTGCCTCGTCCATGTTAGTGGATGGAACATGGGCCAAACTAAAAAGTCAAAGTAGACGTCAAATACACTTTTCCCAAAGATGGTTTCTGTCATTTTAGGTAGTTCTTATCACGTTCAAATGTTCATTTTTCTGACAAGTTTGGTTTTAATGAGATATTTGATGCTATAAAAAGAGGGTGAGACGTCATGATTGACAGCTGTGATTGACAGCTGCTCTGAGTGAAGTAGTCACAAAGCCGGAGGCTTGGGAAATGGACGAGAGAGGAGATGTGAGTTTAATTTTCCAGTCACGAGTCTGTGTAATAGAACATGTGTCAATTTGATCATAAATGTAGTTATAGAGATATAATGGTTAATTGTTGTGTCGTTTTAGCCAAACAGCTACTGTGGTGCTAACGTAGCAGCTAGGTGGCTCATGCAAATAAGCTGCGGCCGCGTTCGGATCGGGATTGGCTTGGCCAGGTGTGTTGGCGAGCTCGATACCATGGCTCCAGGCCCCCGATCACTACTGCGCAGACTCTTTGTGCGTTCCAATAACCATGATACCATACTATTTAGTATGCCAGAAAAATATTTAGTATGTTAGTATTGTCACAATACTGGAATTTTTAACATTGATACAATACCTTGAAAAATATTGATTCTCAATACCATGTGGAAATAATATAAGATTTTTCTCAAAAGATAGGTAGCAGTGTGTGTGTGTGTGTGTGTGTGTGTGTGTGTGTGTGTGTGTCTCAAGGCGAGTGTCGGAGAGAAGAGAGAGCAGAAAGCGCAGCTGATACCTGTGTATCGATACCGCGGAAAATGAGTATTGAAACCGTTTCAAATATTCAGTATTGATATGTATTGACAACACTAGTCAATACATGGGATGTCAAATACAGAATGCCAAAAATACCAGGATGTCCTACTATATCTGGTCGCATTTTGCAGTATGCAAGCCAGTATGCTTTTCTGGCTATTCTGACCCACAATCCTCTGTGCAGTGGATATATTGTATGAGCAAAAGGGTCAAAGTTCAAGGTGCAATGTTATGATGAACTAGTATGTCTCAACTGTATGTATACTGCATGCAACAGTACATACTTTGTAAGGGCAGCTGCAGTATGTACTAAAAGTATGCGATTTGGAACGCAGCCTCTGACTCAAAATGACGTCAAAATCTCAAGATGGCAGCTCCCGCACCCGGGGTATTTTGGCTTCACTTTTGTACAATGGGATGAAGTGGAGACAAGTCGTTCATCTATAAATACAGTCTATGATACACACACTGACACAATGCTGTGTGAAATGACATTTAAACTGGCTGAGTTAGGAAGCATGGGTGTATTTGAGGAAGCTCTGCAAACTGAAGACTGTGACATAGTGGTTGGGTTGACGAGCCGCACTGACTCATGTTGTGGTTATGCCAAAAATATGTATTTGGCACATCTAGTGTAGAAAAGCAGTCTTAAAAAGTGCTTAAAAACCAGAACACAGCGTTCAACAGAGCAACGGAAAAAAAAGGACAAAATGTACAAATCATTTGGGAGCTATTTCACACAAATCGTTTTTCTTTGGACAATGTTCTTCACCACCATTTAATTTGTTGACTCACATTAAAATGATGCTAACTGTTGACACAGCATGGTTATGTTTCACCTGGGTTTGACAACAGGTATTTCCTGAGGGCCATGGGTCAATAACACCCCTTTCATACAGAGCGTAGTTTCAGTTTTACATATTCTCTCCTCTCGGTAAGCTCACTCTTGCTCACCTTCCTACATGTGCTCACTTTCGCTTTTTCTATCTTGTTCACCACAGGAAGTCAGTTAAATTATCTTTATACATCAGCAACATTACATTGTCAACCCTAGCAGAGACAAAAGGTCGCCAAAGCAGGTTTGATACACATCACTGTGTTGATCTGAATAATATAAACACTCATGATATTTTATTTAGCCTGTTGTATTGCCTTTATGCTCTCAGCCCTCTCTCCTTCCTGCACTGGTGTTGCTGGACTCACCGCTGGCCCACAGGTCAACTAGTCCAATAGAAACTCTACCACCACTCCAGATGTTCAGTCCAACACAGCTGATGTGTTAAACCTACAGTAAGCTTTTGTGATCCAGCTGTCAAACTCATTGACACTTTGCTGCCGTGTCTTGCAATGACACATGCAGTAAAGTTGACTTACTGTTTTGGTACAAAATGACTGATAGATGACCTTATAGATTTAAAATGTATGACCATTAGCAATTTGTTGTTGTCAATCAAAGCATTTTCTCCCAAAAACTGTACATTTCTTTGGGTTTCTGCTTTCCAACACTAAACCTGACTGTGATAACAATAAAAGTTGGAATAATTCTGACCTTTGAATCGTAGGCAGATTGCTTTATGACTTCAGGCGCCATCCAGAAAGGAGTACCAACAAATGTGTTCCTTTTTATCTGGGTGTCTGTCAGCTGGCCCGCCACGCCGAAGTCTGCCAGCTTCACTTCGCCTTGTTCTGACAGCAACACGTTGGCAGCTGAAAGCAAGGAGGCAAAAATATGAGCTGCAACATTCAGTGCTTTGAAAACATTCAGTGCTTAAATGAACATTCGGTATCTAAAAAGGTACCTTTGATATCTCTGTGGATTTTCTTTTCAGAGTGCAGATACTCGAGCCCTTTCAGGATCTCTCTCAGAATCGTAGCAATCTGCGTTTCATCCAGGCAGCCTGGTTCCAACTAGAAGAACGGATAAATTAGAGGATGCAGGAGACTTTGGGCTTAACTTTGAAAGATGGCACAGATTTTACACATTAGATAACTGTCATAATGACCTGCAAATCAAATTGTTTAAGGTAAGATCATCTTCAAATATGTAATTTACTTTATTTTAATATACTTACCAAATCCAAAGCTGATCCTCCACCCAAATATTCCATAATAATCCATAATTTTGTACCCTTTAAAAATAAATCAGGAATTCAGTCAGATGGTGTTCAAAGTTGCAGTAGTTATTACAAACAGAGTAACGGTTCACACTCACTTTTATCCACTTAAAAAAAAAAAAAATCTGAGTAATTTCACCATAAAATGTGAATAATTTGAATAAATCTATCTACATCCATCTAATCTAGATATAATATACATGTAGCAACACAGAGGAGCAATTGTACTGTAAATGGAGGAAATTGCACTGATTTAGGCAAGTGGCCAGGCTAATGTACTGTGTGTTCAGACTGTTAGAGAAACAGACAATTGTTTCATAATATGACAGAAAAAGTCAGTTCACAATTGATCTGTGATTATTAACGGACATAATTATCTGTTTATCGACTGAGACTCCTGCTATTAATACTAAAATATTCTATTCTTTACATTTTAACATTTACAGGCTGGTTTATCATTTTCTAGCAGCTGAAGACTACAAGGTATCAATCTAAAACATTACATTACATGCAACAATCAGAGCGGTGTTAAATTCTTGAAAAGCCATTTTCATTAAATCACATTATCAATAGACAATGTATTGGTAGATTCAAATCTTAGGAACAGGAGATTGTATAGCAAGATGTTTTCAAATAGGCATAACCTTGGGACGTCCACTCCTCTACAGACTGACTTTAGTTGGAGTGAAACCTTTACTTGTCCAAAACACCAGAAACATCTCAGCTGTCTGATCCAGTTGCGCTCAGAAAACTTGGGCAGCACCTGTTTCCAGTGTCCCACATTCACATATGAATAAACATCATCTGGTGAAGGTCGTTCAGCCAGTCACTCACCACAACTCCACATCTGTGGATGAGTCATCTGAGCTTATGTGTTGAGACGTCCAAGTGCACACAGACTGTCTTAAGATGTTAAATTTACTCAGTGTCTTCTGAATCTGTAAGTTTTGGAACTACAGTTCCCATAATGCTTTAGGGGATGTAAACAGGAAATATAATGTTGACATGGATTCAGTGACGTATGCAGTGGGCCACAACTTGAGCCCCCTTTTTTAGCCTATATTTGTTTACATTTTGTCAACATTAAAAGTATACCGAATTAGCTATTAGCAGTTCCTGTTTGCTATGTACCCATGGATGTACAGACACTATCACTTATTACTTTGGATTACTTTGATCCTGACAAAAAAAAAAACTTATGCAAGTTCTGGAGTTGAAAGGAGGGTCTTATCTCTGTGATTTCTAAGCAGATTTATGGACATTTATTTGCGGTGGACATCTGGAATAATGATATAGTCGAACAGTGCAAGTCACACTGAATCTAGACACATTGAATTATGACTCACAAAACTACAACCTTTGGTCGCTAAAGGTTTTAATGTACCTTTATTGCCTCTATGAGCTGTGTGTTAGCAGCTCCGCCCCACTTGCATGCTCTGTTTCTAGCAGCAGCACCAGCAGTTTGCTTGGAAAAACTGAAACTGCCATTGGCATGATCAATGTTTGCCACCACTGCCGCCCACCACTACTGACCAGAAAAGAAAAACCTAAACTAAATCAACAGAAAAAAAACTCCAAAACAAAATAAAACTCCCTGTACTGATGACACTCCTTCATCCCTTAGTGATGTCTGGTAAGGGTAGTGTGTTGACAAATATGAAAACTGTGGATCTCAACACTATCACTTTAAAGTTTTGTAGCACACACACAGCACAAATACCATGCTTGCATACTACACACAAATAAGCCTTAATTCTCTCCTTCAGCCAGCAGCATATCTTGAGCTAATGGACCACCACTTCTCTCCTTTCTGCTGTT
Organism: Hozukius guyotensis; assembly: GCA_916700995.1. Lineage (NCBI taxonomy): Eukaryota > Metazoa > Chordata > Actinopteri > Perciformes > Sebastidae > Hozukius > Hozukius guyotensis. The sequence continues at coordinate 7,920 of CAKALU010067103.1, read as the reverse complement.
AAGTACCACAGTAAATGCTGTGAGAGGCACTCTAAGCACCACCACATGTAGCGTGACTGAAAAGCTACTATAACTACAGAGATGTTAAAGAGCTGACTTTCAGCTTTAAGGGTGTTTACATTCACATCAGATGAATATCGCAGAATATGCACCACTATAATGGTTATGCTGCGATTAAATTGACACATTGACCTCATTGTGATTGATTTAAAATCCAATCTGCTCGAGAACAGAGCAAAAAGAATAAAACATGTCAATGTCCAAATACTTACAGATTGCACTGTTAAAAGCCCTCAAGCTATATACTACAGAAATGTCGGCCTATTTCGGGTCGTTCAACAGCAATCTGTGCGATATTACACAGGCAATGCTTGTTCCATTGCCCATATGCATTATTTATTGACCTACATTGCATAAACATGCTTACAGGAACACACTACTGACCTATATGTCGAGCATGAAGTATTATAAAATGACAATGATATTCTTCCGGAGGTTAAAGCTTACCTTCAGGTATGATCCATAATACTTGGTGATAAAGGGACTGTCACACTGGCTGAGAACTGTGATTTCCTGTTGAATGTCTTCTATTTCATCCTCCGCTTCTTCCAGATCGATAATTTTAATGGCCACAACTTTCTGAGTCCGAGTGTCGATGCCTTTATAAACTTCACCAAAAGAGCCTTTCCCTATCCTGTCCAGCTTGGTGTAAAACTCCTCTGGATCAGCTCTGAAGTTCTGTGTGACAGAGAGAAGGATTGGGGAGAGAGAATAGAGTACATATTAGGTAACGCAGAGCCACATGCAACTGACGAGTTTAACATAAAGGCACAGGAGGTAAAATTACAGGTATTCAAGCTGTTGTTACACAATCAACATGGCTTAAAAAGCTGTATGCCTCACTGTGTGGAAGTGACTGGGATCATTCTTTTAAGGCAAAATTAGGCTTAACTTAAACATTGCTTTCCTAACTTTGCAAAACAAAATGTAACAAATAAATATATCCGATATCGGTGCATACCTATCTGCAATGTCAGAAAATAGTGTCCATCCCAGTTTCCCAGAGCTAACATCTAAAAACGTCTTGTTGGGTCAAACCAACAGTCCAAATCCCAACAATATTCACTTTACTTTCATATTAGATAAGTGATTAATCAATCATCAAAATAGTTGCCGTTTAAATTTATTGTGGCTGACACTTAAATCACGAGACAATGTAACACAGACTTAGGCTTAATGACCTCCACCACAAAGGCTAAACAGAAACTGAAGGACTACACCCTAACTTATTGACTGAACTAAATGGCTTATTTCCCCATGGAGCACCAGGGAGGAGGGAATAATGGTCTTCAAGTTGGCCAGCTCAATTTCCCTTCGTGCACAGCAATCATTAGCCTAAACTGTCTGAGTAGTGCTTGCAGTGCCAAAATTTCCATGACAAATGGCCTATATTACAAAAATAAGTCTATCCTGAAAAAGAGCTACATTTTTACTAAAGCATTACACTGTATATTATGAAGATTATCTGGAAAATCCAAATGAAACAAATGATATTTTTGCAGTAGCTTTAATAATAAAGAACGAAAGCATTTAAGCTTAATCTACCAGGTAACCCAGCCCCAAGGCGATGATCTGTTGCCTCACACAGCATATTGCTTTACAGTCCCCCCAGAGAACAGCTTCCTGTAAAAGTGCTAATGCATGGTGGTCAAACCTACAGTATATGGAGGGGGAGATGAGCAACTGCACTTTGAAAAATTTGCAAAGAGGGTGGCTGCTGAATTTGATAGCAAAGGGACTTTACAACAAAGACAAAGAGGCAGAGCGGTGCAGAATAAAGCAGAGCAGAAACAACACTACCAAAATACTATCATAACACTGGTGTGGTCAGTCATCCAGGTGAAAATTATAATGTGGAGGCTGACCTCTGTAAAAACAATGGGAAAAACAACAAGGGCGCTGCGACCACAGACTACACATGATGGGAATGTACTTGCCATATCCACAGTCAGCAGGTTTACTGCGACAACTAAAGCTGCCTGAACCTCGCTCTAAAAGCATGTGTTTGATGCTCTCCCATCTGCACCACACAACTGTGTAGTCTAGTGCATCCACGCACCACACCCTCAGGGTTGGAGGCTCACTGCCAGCCTCCCAACTGCTAACACTCCTCTGCATAGTAACCTGTGGCCCCCCGGTCCGTTTTTTTACCCTCTGAACCTGTATTTGTCTGTGCATATGCTAATGAAGTGTTCATTATTTAAGAAAAAGAGTAGTATTGTGTGCAATCAATGGAATAATCATGCAGGTCTTCTAATCGCCATCTATTTTGATTATTGATTAATCAATTTGAGTAATTTTTTAAAGTAAAAAAAAGTCAAAATTCTCTGATTACAGCTTCTTAAATGTGATTATTTTCTTATTCCTTTACTCCTCTTTGACAGTAAGCTGAAAATATATTTACGTTGTAGACAAAACAAGGACGTCATCTTGGGCATTTGGAAACACTGATCGTCATTTTTCACCATTTTCTAGACCAAACAACTAATCAATTAATAGAGAAAATAATCTATAGATTAATTGACAATGAAAATAACCATTAGTTGCAACCCTAATGTCTTTGTTATGTCACCCCCTGGAATGTGGTGTGGTCTGTCTACTTTATATCAAGTCTCAAACAGGAAATGTACTGACTGCCAGCTAGTGGCTGGTTCAACAAAAAAAACCCCACAAATTTAAAGTTGAACAGGAGACTATCAAAAAAGAATTATTCAACCTACTATGCTATTGGTGGCTCATAAAAATACAATTACATTACAGTGACAATAAATCTTAAACTCCTGTGAAAAAGATGAAACCCTCAACTAATATACTGTATTAGTCAACCAACAGAATTTTATCAGCAACTTTTTTATTGTGATAGTAAACTGAATATCTTAAGATTCAGAAGCCATTTGATGTCATTAAACTATAGTGCAATTATTAGCCACTTAATCGATTAGTGGATTGATGGATTAATAAATGACAATTATTCAATAATTAATTAATAATTCAATTCATTTATTGTGCAACATTTCTAAACATTCTCTGGTTCCAGCTACTCAAATCTGAAGACCGGCTGCTTTTCTCTGTTTCATATCATTGTAAACTAAATATCTTTAGGTTCTTTACTGGACAAAATTAACGATTCATAGACATCACCTTGGGTGGGCTTAGGAAAATTCTGATGGTGACATTTCACTAGTTTGACATTTTTTATAGACCTATAGAATTGCCAGATTAATCAATAATGAATGTAATCATTAGTTGCAGCCTTAAATGGCATGGGCTTCACTATTTTCTGAATTTGAATCCATCAAATGAATAATTGATTGACCGACAAAATAATCGCCAGATTAGGGCTGAAATGATTAATCGATTAGTTGTCAACTATTAAATTAATCGTCAACTATTTTCATAATTGATTAATCGTTTTGAGTACGTAAAAAAAAAAAAGTAATTCTCTGACTCTAGCTTCTTAAATGTGAATATTTTCTGGTTTCTTTACTCTTCTATGACAGTAAACTGAATATCTTTGAGTTGTGGGCAAAACAAGACATTTGAGGATGTCATCTTGGGCTTTGGGAATCACTGATAGACATTTTCTCACCATTTTAACGTCAAAACCAAAAGAGTGCTACAGGAATGAGTCCTAAAACTCTGAAGTTAACATTTAAGCACTTCCGGTTCCCTCGTCTGGAAGTCAATGGGTTTTTTGAATGGGTTAGATGCCTAAATAATGCCTGTGGTTAACACAAGCTGAAGAGATCTTAACGTTTTGTTCTACGATGTAAAATACGTCAGTAAATATCAATAAATAAATGAGACTACAAAACGTCATCATGCCAACTTGTCCGCCTTGATGTGTATACTCACGCTCAAGCAACCGTGGTGTAGTTTGTTTATAGCCTAACGTTAGCTTTTTACTTCTGCCGATTGGATTTACACTTCAAAAATCATAAAAGTGGTGTTCATTTGTGAAGATTATCTTGCTGAACAAAACGTGTAAGCACCATAAACGTTTGTTTGCCACAGAGCTTATTTTCTGCAATAATCCAAAATCCATTGGAAAAATCCCATTGGCTTTCTGTCGAGGGAACCCAGGGTGAATTTAACTTCCTGGTTGGCCAACAAAAATACGTCATTCCTGGAGCACTCTATAGGTGTGATAAGTGGACTACTCTGTTAGAGTACAAATGACAAACAGGGCTCATGACATGACCAACTGAAAAAAAAGTAAATACACAGATAAAAGTACTGGATGTTAAGTATCAGTTCAGGTCCAAGAAATTATTAGAGCTGAAAGGATTCGTCAACTGATCGATTAGTTGAACACAGAAAAAGAGGGGCAACCAGGGTTGAAAATTAGCACCAGCCACCAGCCAAATGCTGGTAAAATATGCAAGTGGCTGCTAGATTTGCTTCACTCACCAGCCAAAAAAGACAATGGTAATCTATGGAGTGGCTGGTAGATTTTGTAAACTACCAGCCACAGTGGCAGGTGGACAAAAGTTAATTTCCAACACTGGGGGCAACTATTTTGATAATTGTCCATCATTTTTCGAAGTAAAATGCCAAACATTTGATGTTTCCAGCTTATTAAACGTGTGAATTTGCTACTTCTCCATATCTTACATTACAATAAACAGAATATTTGCACTGTAGGTCAAAAATACAACAGTAGACATGGACTAAGTTAAATAACAAGTTGGATACGTCAATTTGTGCTTTAATTGTGATGTGATTTCTAGCCTACAATGAATGCTGCTTATAAATTTGGCCAGAATAACTTGGATAGGGGTTTGACAGTCAGTCAGTCATTCAGTAACTTACATTTGACAACAAAAAGACAAACAGGATGTCAGTCCTGTACAACACCTCTCTAGGGAGGGGGGGGACAAAGGAGGACGGTCTGCAGGACAGATAATAATGCACTATGATCATTTTTAACAGTCTCTTCTGCATTATATTCACTTCTTTTAATAGTCGTGTATCACAGCTGTTACTCTACACTATATTCAGTTTTATCAGTTTTTCTTCATCTCCTTGTATTTTTATATCTGGTATATTTTTTGTACTTTGCACTACTAACTTTTTTACTGCCTTTTTACTAACATGTTTTTCACTATGGAACTGTGATGCTGGAAACTTGAATATCCCTCGGGATTAATAAAGTTACTATCTATCTATCTATCTATCTATCTATCTATCTATCTATCCTTCTCACACACATACTGGACTTTGACAAACAGGCTGTGCGTTTATCACTAGGAAGCAAATGGTGATAATGATGCAGTGTCCTTGTAGATAAAGTTATTTACAGGGCTTAAAGTATGAGGAAACGTGAAGTAAAATGCCAATAATTTGATGTTTCCAGCTTATTAAACGTGTGAATTTGCTACTCCTCCATATCTTACATTACAATAAACAGAATATTTGCACTGTTGGTCAAAAATACAACAGTAGAAATGGACTAAGTTAAATAACAAGTTGGATATAGTGCTTTAATTGTGATGTGATTTTTTAGCCTACAATGAATGCTGCTTATACATTTTTGCCAGAATAACTTGGAGAGGGTTTGACAGTCCGTCAGTCATTCAGTAACTAACGTTTCAAAACAAAAAGACAAACAAGATGTCAGTTTTCTCACACACCTACTGGACTTTGACAAACAAGGCTGTGTGTTTATTGTCAATACTGTATATACTGCTCCTACTTTTATACTTCCTTCTATTTAAATTGTTCATATTTTGTTACACTTTAGTTTGGCTCTTTTTTACTGTGCTAGCTGATGCATCTGGTTTTTTGCACTATACCCTTTGCTGCTGTACACTGCAAATTTCCCCACTGTGGGACTAATAAAGGAATATCTTATCTTATCCTACTCCACTACAATTTATAGGCACATATTGTACTTTTGACTTCACTATATTTATTTGAAAGCTTTAATTACTTAGCAGATTCAGAATAATAATGCAAAATATAAATCAACTCATGAATTGTTATGTATTATTATAGATTAAGCTACCAAGTAGTATATAAAAGCAATTAAAATTAGCCCCACATTCACCAGCTGCAACAGTAGAGTAATGTACCCATTAATGTATCAATAATTATAATCCAGTAATATAATATACATTATTCTGAAATGGGCCATTATGCATGAGTACTTTTACTTTTGATACTTAAATTATAATTTGATGCTAATACTTTTGTACTTTTACTTAATAATAATAATAATAATAATAATAATAATAATAATACATTTATTTATATAGCACTTCTCAAAACAGATGTGCTTCACAAGACAATAAAAGCAGATAAATAAAGTAAAAACTTAAGTAATATAAGTAACATTTTGAATGCAGCACTTGTAACAGAGTATTTCTACATTGTAGTATTGCTACTTTGCTGCTGTACACTGCAAATTTCCCCACTGCTGGACTAATAAAGGAATATCTTATCTTATCTTTATCACTAGGAAGCAAATGGTGATAATGTTGCAGACAGTGTCCTTGTAGATAAAGTTATTTACAGGGCTTAAAGTATGAGGATACGTGAAGTAAAATGCCAATAATTTGATGTTTCCAGCTTATTAAACGTGTGAATTTGCTACTTTTCCAAAAATACAACAGTAGACAAGTTAAATAACAAGTTGGATATGTCAATGTGTGCTTTAATTGTGATGTGATTTTTTAGCCTACAATGAATGCTGCTTATAAATTTGTCTTCTCACACACATACTGGACTTAGACAAACAAGGTTTATCACTAGGAAGCAAATCGTGATAATGATGCAATGTCCTTGTAGATAAAGTTATTTACAGCAGCTTAAAGTATGAGTAAGTAAAATGTGGGGGATCAAATGAACTTGCCTCTGACAGTTAGCTAATAATATAATGTATAATGTGTTTTATTTACCTGAATCCCCGTCAGTCCACTCTGAAGAGGAGAAAGAGCCATGGCGTCAGATCAGCAACGATGACGCCTTTCCTCTCGTCTTTTTCTGCTTTCCTTATCAGAGGTGTCACGTTAAGTTTCCTCACCGACCCCTTTAGTTTGGATGACCCGGCAAACTCTACGGGTAGTTAATGAACCAAAACAGAGAGGTGGCTTGAGTTAAAGAGAAAGAAATGAGCTTGACTTGTCGGCTTGTACTTCGAGCTTCTCCTCCTCTCCTCGCCTTCCGCAGTTAGCCTCCGTTAGCTACTTTAGCAGCTAGTTAGCATCACAGTTAGCTGATTAATTATATCTCTGTAGATTAGTGAAGGTCTCTCAGTACGAGCTTGACAGTTCCCCGGTGAAAAGATAAGAGGTTTGGTTTTGTAAATAGCCGGCACAGGATGAGTAAAATCCCTCTGTTGTGTTAGTTGTGTCGCTTGTTGTTCTCTTCTCTCATCACTTTACTCTGTCGCCCGGCGCCATCTTGGTTTAATGTCATTTTCATTTCTCCGGAGGACCAATCAGAGCGAGGGAAGAGGAGACAGTGCGTCTGACGTCATACGTAAATCAAAATGCGTCACAGAGGTGCCAGTTTATAAAGAGTTTTACACATTGTGGTTTGATGTACAGGTAACCAATGGTTACCTGTACATCACCAATGGTTACCTGTGTAGTCGGACTGTTTAGGCTAGTTTGTCACATATCTAACTTGTAAACTGATCAGCTGGCTGAAATAAAGCAGCCCCTCTTTCCTCTATTAGCCCTAATGTTAGCTGCAGCAGAGGGAGGAGGACAGAGGACAGGAGGACAGGAGGACAGAGGAAAGAGGACAGGAGGACATGAGGACAGCGGACAGGAGGACAGAGGACAGGGGGGCAGAAGACAGGAGGACAGAGGACAGGAGGGCAGAAGACAGAAGGACAGAGGAAAGAGGACAGGA
>CAKALU010067101.1:102919-131647 GCA_916700995.1 Hozukius guyotensis | reverse complement strand
AGTTTTTGCAGATTTCAGATCAGATTTCGCAATTTACGGGTTACCTTCTAGACATGACCGAAGAGGATCCGCTCGCTATGTAGATATAAACGGCTATAGCGAAAACACGATTCCTTATTTTCAGGTGATTATACACAAAAGAAAACATACTTATTAATATTATATTCCATTTCTTCCAATAGATCCCCCTACATGTTACACACTGGTCCTTTAAAGCCCATGCAATATTTAGTGATGCAAAACACTGGTAACACTGCATTTCAGATTGTAGAAACTGTTATTTTAATGCCACCCCAGAAACTAGAAGTCAACACTGCTAACAGCAGAAGTGTAAGCACTGTTTACCAAGGATGTTGAGCACAGGAGTACAAATGAATTGCATGCAAAGGAGCATTTGATCAGCGCTGCCTAGTTTGACCGTTTGGTCGGAGTTCGCGAATGATTGACAGCTGGCTCTCATAGACTGCAGATGGACAGCAGACCTCAGATCAGCTCTGACTGTTGTTTTCCTGCGGTCTGTGAAATCTTGCAGATGCCGTTAGGAGCACCGGAGGACACCAGAGGAACATGATTTTTTTCAGGTTATCTGTTTCATGTACTACTGTCACGATATAGCGACCATTCTATAAAAATAACATGTTTTAATCATATTTGCTCCAATCTCGCCTACTTGAGCTTTAAGTCAAAATATTGAGATACTAAATGGAAAATATTGAGAAAGTTTCTCATAATTTTGTGATACTAAGTCATAATTTTGAGATGCTAACTAATTACTAAGATATTTTCTCATTATAATGGCTTACAGGATCTTTTTTTCCATCACAGTGGCAGAAATGGGTTTCCATAAGGTACAGCAGGAGTTCACTTCATATGATCTTTTCTATCGCTGCTTTTCAACACTCAAGGTTTTCAAAGTCAGACTGGGCTTTTATTTTTCCCTGATCAAGTCTAGGCAAGTCTGTAAAATGAGAACTCATACGGGTCCTATTCAACAATGCTTCTCTCACAATGCTTCTTATCTGTATATCATAGAACAGTTAGTTGTATATGTTGCACTTGTTGTGTTTAATATAGAAATCATTTTTATACTATGCAAATAAGACATTCCAAATAAAGATGCGCTTTCATTTGTAATCAAGCAGTGGCTTTGCTACATATAAAGTCTTGTTTATGATACTCTAGAGACTTTTCAGTGGGCCGTATAAACAGGATGCCTTTCAGAGACAGACAAATACAGCACACGTAGGTTTGGAGATTCCTCTGTGACAAGGCCAGGATATTATTTTGACAAAGTACCTACGTTGTACTAACAGTTCCTGCACACGAAGACCTGGTGGAAGTTTAATCCGCCCTTGCGTGCTTTTCCGGTGTTTGCCTTGATCTCTTGTCAATACACAGAATTCAGACTGGAAAACGTGAAGGGAGGTGAGAGCGGTGCCAAGTATATACAGCAAATTGGAGCTGATGAAGCAAATGGGAAGGGAGTGGGTGTGGGAGAGGAGCAGCCACACAGTCTCAAAATACCCCAGAGAAAGTCAGAGATCAGCAGAACAGAGATCAGAGAGTTTATATGAAAAGTTGGCGTGTAATGTACAAGAAAATAAAGAACAAATAAAGGAGTCATTGACATGCAGCCAATCGGACTATATTAAAAATACACTGAACCATCACTCTTGGATAATACCATTCTCATATTTTATATTTAATTTTTCTGTACTTTTTTACCATACGATACATATTGCACCAAACTTTACTATACTATATTACTACTATACTATACTATACTCCACATATTGTACTGTGCTGTATATATAATACATATGCTATACCATTGGTTCCAAAACTTTTTCACGTCAAGGACCCCCAAACTGACACAAATTAGACCACGGACCCCCATTTGATTTTGTCTCATAGACAGTTAACGCGTTAACGCAAATTTGTTTTAACGCCACTAATTTCTTTAACGAATTAATGCAAATTTACGATTTTTAGGTTTAGAGGTTAAGAGGTTAACAGTGAAGATACTGCCGTCATATGAAACTAGAAAACCTAATGAATCCACTGGAACCATGTCATACTAGCTTGTAGTGAAGGAGGCTAAATAACGCTCCAAACTTAGGCTAAATTTTGGCGAGGAAAAACTGACATGGCCATTTTCAAAGGGATCCCTTGACCTCTGACCTCAATATATGTGAATGAAAATGAGTTCTATGGGTACCCACGAATCTGATAATCACATGCAGTTTGGGGCAAGTCATAGTAAAGTCAGCACACTGACACACTGACAGCTGTTGTTGCCTGTTGGGCTGCAGTTTGCCATGTTATGATTTGAGAATATTTTTTATGCTAAATCCAGTACCTGTGAGGGTTTCTGGACAATATTTATCATTGTTTTGTGATGTTAATTTATTTCCAATAATAAATATATACATACATTTGCATAAAGCAGCATATTTGCCCACTCCCATGTTGATAAGAGTATTAAATACTTGTCAAATCTCCCTTTAAAGTACATTTTGAACTGATAAAAAATGTGTGTTTAATTTGCGATTAATCACAATTATCGAAGAACATTCATGCCATTAAATATTTTAATCGATTGACAGCCCTATTTATTACAGAAAGTGCAGGAAACCCGTGACCAAAATAGGCATACATCCTGTCATTGTGTTACTTATGGATGGAATTATGGTGAAAATAAATGATTCCCCTTTTTTGCTGGGAACCCCCTCAAGAAAACCACTGTGCTATACTATCCTACACTTTACTATACTTTTACTACACTATATAATATTATAGTCCTACTATATAATACTACACACATACTGTACTATACTATAGATATTTTACTCTCCTTTTACAATACTATAGTATATTATTACATCATACATATAGTATATTATACTGGGCCTAGGCCTATACCATATCATACTACACATGCTGTAATGTACTATACTGCAGTACACTATGTAATACTATACTATGTAGTATAATACTACACATACGTATGGTAGCTACTGTATGACTCATAGGGCATATCTCCCTTGCATATAAACTTTCATCCCCAGTCAATCCAAATGCATTGGCCTTGGTCTATTCTAAGTGTCTCTTGCTCTTCTCTCTTCATGCTTGTGACCCTGCCACTGTTAAAACCCACGTATTAACCACACACTATTGAACAATGGCGTTTTCTGTTGCATTCTTAGCCATTGGCAACATCTTATCAATTTATTCCAGTGTGCTTCCGTGACCATGTCCTTGAGTGAAGCTGGTTGGCTGGCAACCATCCTCATCCTGATGATGTGCTGCCATGAGCATCTGAGAGAAAGCATTTTGCGGATGGCAGACAGACACAGACATACATGACCTTGGAACAACTCTGAACAAAATTGAAATATGCGTGAATAGAAGGCGAACAAATGAAAAAAGGCATAGCATATCATTCAATTTGACAGGGAATTCTGCCACATTACAGAATAATCTATGCTACATTATGAAAAGATCAGATAATTGAAGTGGCCAACAATAATAGCTGGTATAATCAGGGTTGTGGTGGGGCCAGAGCTGCAGAAAAAGGATACGTGGCGGGAAAATCTGTTTTTTTTCTTGTTTTGTTTTTTTGTTTTTCTTTTTATTTCAAAATGACAGTATACATTGTAACAGCAGAAAACATTAAAATCATTTACATACAGAAGAAGCACAGCGAAAACATAAACAAAGAGCTGTGCCAAACATAAAAGGACAACAGAAATGAAACAAAACCAACATAAAATTAAAAACAAAAAAGAACAAACAAAAAAGACCATGCAAAAGTATGACAATAATTTCACTTAGTCCTTTAAAGATGTTGCATACATTCATTGTTTTCATTGCTTTTTTGTTTTGTGAGGAAGAAATTGTTGACAGATATAGATCCATTTCTTTCATAAATACAAAGAAATTAGGCTTTTTTGGGGGTAAATTTACACTTGTGAATGTGGAACTTAGCGAGAATTAAAATTAGATTAATAAGAAAGAATGCATTACTGTCTTTGTCACTGTAATCACAGCAACCAAATATAATATTTCTATAGTAAAATGCAAAATCTGAGTAAATGTTAACAAGTATAAAATTGTTTTATACAATTTTTCCACAATTCACATGTAAATTTACAGGACCAGAATAAATGAGAGCAAGTTTCAGGATGTGATTCGCAGAAGGAACAATTTATGTCACTCTTTAACTTTTCTAAGAAATGTTTCACTGGATAGAATCTGTGGATCAACTTAAACGACACCTCTTTTACCTTATTAGTTGGAAGGAACCTTTGCAGTAAGGACCAAACTTTCTTCCAGTCAATATCACTAACAAAATTACTGGGGAAAATCTATGTTACACTCACACCTGCTGGCCAGCAGTTGTAGCTGATTTTGGATCTTGTGTCACTATAAGAGGGTTTCACTGGTTTCCCGCCTCTCTATGTGAAACATTGTTAAAACTAGGCGCTCTTCTTGGCACATAACCTCCCATTCTTGACCTAAACATGTGTAATTCATCAACTTAATATCAATTTCTCTGACAAAAACTTTCCAAAACGTGTCAGTCGTGAACACACCCCCAACTCTGCATCTGCCCCGTCCAAAGCGTACGTGGACGCTACGTCACTCAAAGGTTGCAAACAAATGCTGGCTTCAAGGACAGTCGAAAATATTAAAATAAAAATATGAACAACCATGTGAATGACCCAGTAAAGTTTTAATTGTGACACAGAAAGCTGCATTTGAAGCTGTGCTACTACTGGGTGGTAACAGCGCTACATATGCAACAGGTTTCCCAAAGTAACATACTAATCATATCATTAAACGTGTTTCCATTATGCATTTCTCCTCTTCATTGTATCAATCCAGCACAAATTAGCTCTGTGCGGGTTGATATTGAAAATGAAAACATTCTCAGGAAACGTTTTATTGCATTGGTGGTTTGGGGGAATATTTACCAATTAATTACCATCAAAATTGTTTGAACCGTGAACGAGTCAGTTCCGTATTAACGTGTAATTGTCAGATGTCAGAGTTTAGGAGGAACACGTGAAGGCAGCAAAAGTTTAGAGTACAGAGTTGAGACATCTGTGAACAACATGGAGGAGAAACAGAGAAGTACGGACAACAAGTTTGCTCCAGGTAACACATGCAATACGTTTATTATTTCCCCCAGTAAGACAGTAGAGTAAGTTATTTAATTGGCGACATTATCAAAAGTTACCAGTGAACTTTAGCTGGTTAACTGGCTGAGGCAGCACGGTCACTATAGGACAGCTGTTTCTAGCAGAGATAACGGAAGTATGATGTGTTGTTGAAGTTCACTGGTTTAAGTTACAAAGACTTTACTTTAAGTTACAGCTATAAAGAATGCTGTGAAATCATGTGGATCACACTTTAGCAGCCTCTGCATGTTGAATTCAGGCCAGTTCATCAGAGACATGATGAGAAGCACAAAGTTAGACTCCAGATACCTGGTTTAGTTCCGTTACGTGTGATGAGCTATTAGAGCAGAGCGAAGCGTCACACCAAACTACGACCAAAAACTGAGGAAGTTACGTTTCTCATAGGTGACATTAACACATATTATATGTCATAAGACTTCATAGCAATCATTGGGGTCTTCTGATAAATTCGGCATGCAGGTGATCCACCAAACAGCTTTTTAAATAATCTTACATGTTGTCTGTGCAACCTCAAGTGCAAATAGCATACATTTTGAGGTTTTTACTAGTTTGTTTTTGGTTTCTTCGGTCTTGTGAATCAATATGATACCTGAAGTTAATCATTAAGTTTTTTTCCATTTAGACCCAGGGGGGGCAGGAACAACACCAGATGTCCCACGTGACTCCAGCCCAGAGGCAATGATCAGCAGACAGCTGAGTGAACAGGGCCGGTTTGCTTATGCTGCTCTGTGTGGTGTCTCTCTGGGCCAGCTGTTTACTGGACCTGAAAACAGGTAACAGAGCCATGAAGGATCATGTCATCATGACATTATGTGTGTGTGTCCTTCTTAGTAATATAACTGTAGTCACTGTGTTGAAGAGAGCTTATTTTTTTTCTGGTAAGATAAAAACCTACCATCCACCTTAGCCTAAATCCACCTAACATATTATTTAAAGGTACACCTGATAACATTCAACCACTAGATGTCACATTCTCCCTCCCCGTTCCATTGCATTTACTTCACAACAAGTCCTTGCCAATGTCGTTATACTATTGGCTCACAAGCCTTGTTAGAAGTGGAAGCCAAACATCAGATATCTTCCACAGAGATAAACAAAACATTCATTTTGGACCCACCAAAAAATTTTAAATTATTAATTCACAATCATAATAATTTTTTTTCAAGAAAAGCCATACTTTTATTTGGCACCTTTCTAAATGCTCTCAGGATGTATTATTATTATCATTTTTAAATATTTGTCTTCATAAAAATGTTATCATTAAGACCTTTAAAGGATAAGTGACTAATGACACTTACAGTATTTCAACAAACACACAGTATAGAGGGGATACTAGTCCTGAACACGCCTTTGATTTAATTATGTTTTCGTTACATATATCTAGATAAATTGGCCTTGTTTCTCAGTGTGTTCAGGGAGAAGTATCTGCAGGGCCTGGTCTGCTGGCTGGACCTGGATGAGTCGGTGATGCCGGTTATGGGGGCTTTCCTGTCGGGCCTGGGCTTCGAAGGCTCCGACACCTTCCTCTCCACCTTACAGGCCGAACCACTGCTGGCTTCTGGGGCCACCCCCATCATACAGGTGTCACTCTAGTTCTATTATTTAGTGGTTTAATAGGACTGTTTCACAACTGATCGTGCTAACAGAATAATTAAGCTTTTTGCTTTATTTTTAATAACGTGAATTAAATTGTATTTTACTAATTTTGTGTCTGGATTTCTACAAACCAACAAATTATAACCAGCTTTCATTTGTATTACAGGATCTGGTGTCTTTTTCTGTCAAAGACGGTAAGAATCCTTTGATGAATGAATGGCTGATCTACTTTAAGTTGGTGTAAATTCATATAAGCCTGCTACTTTATAACTTTGATGGTCTGTCGTGTACTCAGGCCAATATGATGCCAGATCGAGGGTTCTCATCCGTCATGTCAGCTTTCTGCTGCGGGTCTTTCCTCAGCAGCTGGAGGAGTTCGAGGAAACACTGGGAGAGAGGCTGAGGGAAGGAGGAGAGGAGAGCGAGTAAGTTGTGTTTGGATAAATGATAGACAATTGTGACTGTTTCAATTTCTATATTTACACGGTGCCTCAGTTCATTTAACATACTTAATGATAATATGTTCTGTCTTAGCTTGACTTTTTGTCCGAATCCTGTGTGTGTGTCAGACTGTTTAAACAACACAAACACAGTAACACTTGTATCCAAAACGACAGCATGAAAGATAGTTGTTGTGTGGCATTAACAAGCAGCTTATTGTTTTACAAGAGTCATTTGACATTTTTATTTTTAGAATCCATGAATATTCCAACTGATACAGATGTTCTGTCTGACTCTGCTTCCGTTAGAGAGGACTCCTCTCGGCGGCTGAAGAGAGAAAGAGGACGGAAGTTACGACGCTACCTCCTCATTGGACTAGCCACCGTGGGAGGAGGAGCTGTGATTGGTGATTATTCCTGCTTCAAGAGCTTTTGAACACTTTAAATGGACATATGAAACATCGAGTATCTTATGTGGACACATTTATAGACTTCAAAGCTAATCAACTGATAATTAAATCATCATAGAGTGTTAAGACTATCAGAATAATGCATGAAGACTGCAGCAGCTCACCACACACTTCCAAGAGTTGTATTTTTCCCTCCGTACACTTTCAGTTTTCTCTAAAAGGCTTCACCTCACAGATATCTGTACTGACTGTACTCTTTGTGCCTTTGCCAGGTGTGACAGGTGGTCTGGCTGCCCCCTTGGTGGCAGCAGGGGCCGGTGCTGTGCTGGGGGCCGGAGGGGCTGCTGTTCTGGGCTCAGCCACTGGCATTGCAATCATAGCCTCCCTATTTGGAGCAGCAGGAGCTGGATTGACTGGTAAGAGCGTCGGCAGACACATGATTGTGTGCGGAGAGAAGTTATCTTTAGAATTTTAACTGAACTTCGTCAGTAGTCTTCTTCCAGATTTCTTCTCTCCTCTACCTTTGTTTCAATTCCATACGTTGTTTCTCCAGGCTATAAGATGAATAAGCGTGTCGGGGCGATAGAGGAATTTGAATTCCTGCCACTGAGATCTGGGAAGCAGCTTCACCTGACCATCGCAGTGACAGGTTGGCTCTGCGGTGGTAAATACAGTAAGTAAATACAGCTTCTCCTGTCTCATTACAACCGCCTACAATTTCCACTGATTAGGTGAGGTAGATATGGATAAATCCTCTATCATGTATATGTAAATGTACATGGCAATATCAATATATATATATAATATATCATGGTATATTACATTTTCATGGATAAAATAACTAGATTGGACTGTCTGCTGTTGATATGTTGCGTTCAAAGGTGTTAATCTTCAGACATCATGGCAACATAACAGCTGAATTTAACCCTACAACTACACTGGACATGTACAGTGTGTGTGATGAAATCAGAGCAAATCATTCTCGATCCACTAGCTGTCTTTGCCATGAAAGTTAAGCCTCTTAAAGGGTAATTACGGTATTTTGGGGGACAACAATTTTTGAAATTGGTCCAGTATTGAGGGATAACACTGTTACCGGCAGCCACTAAACAAGCTGCGAGGGCAATTGCACGTCCACTAAAAGTGCTTGTTTTTTGCCACTGATAGGCTCAGATTGTTATTATACATATCTGACAACATTATGGAAGGACCTGTACAGAGAAATAAAACCTGTTTCTTACCTTCTGCTTGATTTGGTCTGTTTGGTTTTGTGTCCAAATCCCGCTCAAGGAGAAGTCTCGTTGTGAAATCTGAGCAACAGGTCCCACTCTACAGCATCCTTTCTCTGTGGGCATAGGGTCACAGCACCCACAGGAACACCACCATTCTCCCGAGATTCGCGGCCTTGCAGCAGCTGGTTCACCCCTCCTCTGCCTGTTGTCCCTCTCTCGTCCGCTCTTCAATTTGTAGGAGCTCTTCATCCGTATAGTCTGGCTCAAATAAATACGGGCGGTAATCGAATTCAAAGACCTCACATTGAAATCACCTCAATATTCAGCCATGACATTGAGAATCTTTTACTAAGCTACGCTTTCTGTACTCAGACAAAACTACAACACAAAACTCTGCATGGCTGACACTCGCATTTCCACTGTTGTCCTCCGGCAACACGTCACTTTGCAAGATTTCTCCTTGAGCGAGACTCTTTCCATAATGTCAGACACTTATGATAACAATCAGTCAGCCTGTCGGTGGCAAAAAGCACTTTTAGTGGATGTAAATGACGGAGCCAAATTGCCCTAATATGATTACATTGCCGCCCATGCGTGGCTGCTGTGTAAAGCACTCTCCCTCAATACTGGACCAATTTCAGAAATAGTTGTCCCTATTAATCAGCTTTACAGAAAGTTTCAGACAGAGGGTGAAAAGAGGTGCTGCAGCACAGTCGGTATGAGAAAGGTAAAGCGATTTAACATAACATTAAAGCATGTAAACATGTTCTAGTAGAAACCCAAAATACAAGTATGCACCTGAAAATAAGCATAATAGGTCCTCTTTAACATATTTTTGAAAAGTATGGAAGACACAAACACTAACAGTAATTCCGATAATGTCCTCAATGAGCTGAACAGTTTAAAGTTTTAAATGCCTTGAACGGTGTTGAAGTAGTCAGGCGGCAAAAAAACGAGGAAGAATACAAATATTAAAGAGGAAGCGAGAAGAACTTAGACGGGATTGCTGGGCAACTGTTCTGCACATAATGTTCTAAAACTATACCAGAGTGTCCACCCGAGATTATGCAAACAAACCACTCAAGTTTTGCATAAAACAAGGCAGCTCTCTTCCCCCACTAAAAATACACTCTGTTACAAGCTCAGTACCCCTTTCACAGCTAAAAAACACTTCACTTACAAGTGCTGCTCAGTGATTTCCTTATATAAAAACACAATTGCTGTCTTCCAGGTTCGTTCCAGGCCCCGTGGGGCAGCCTGGGCGAGTGCGGGGAACAGTACTGCCTGGTGTGGGAGTCCCGTTTTCTCAGGGATCTGGGCTCGGCCATGGCCTCTCTGTTGGATGGGCTGGTCAGCATGGTGGCCCAGGAGGCGCTCAAGTACACGGTGCTCTCAGGTAGGAGGATGGTCATGCAGGAAGCACTTAGTCTATTCTGTGGATCTGTATTTGATAACAGGAGTGTTTGTGCTTGTGGGCAAATATTTTCGGTTGGGACATTGATGTATTGGTGGTGATGATTTCTGTTAAACGATCCCGACTATCTTCTCTAGCCTGTTTGCTTTGTTGTATAAACTTTCGCATGGTACTGTGTTGATGTCTTTTACACCGTCACACTGTCCAGGCATCGTGGCGGCTCTGACGTGGCCTGCGTCTTTGCTGGCAGCAGCCAGCGTCATCGACAACCCCTGGTGTGTTTGTCTGACCCGCTCAGCTGAGGTGGGGAAACACCTGGCGCAGGTTTTGAGAAGCAGACAGCAGGTATCATACAACCTCTTAACCTCTGTTAAGACACCGTAATGCGCCACTGTATTGTGTCGGCTATCGCTCTAGATTAGTTAGTTAGTTAGTTAGTCTAGGGTTAGTTTTGTGTACACGTTATTAACTGCTCAACTTCAACCATGATGTTTCTGTTAGTTGTTTCTTTGAAGGACTTCTAGAATATTGGAACAAAACTTGAAATGAAAATGCTATATTTATTAACCTGAAATATGATGTTCAGTAAACACCAGGAAGATGAAAGCTACTTCAGAATTCTCTTTCTCTTTCTGTATTTGAAGGGGAAGCGGCCCGTCAGCCTCATAGGTTTCAGTCTTGGGGCCAGAGTTATCTACTACTGCCTACAGGAGCTGGCTAATGACCAAGGTATGAACACCTTTCTGTGGATAAACCGTATTTTGATTACTCATTGGAACTGGATTTACATTCACATTTCCATGCACTTTTAAAAACGTATATTTTCCCCACTGCTTAAAAATAAAATCTGTCCACACGACCTTCATTTTGCAAAATATCTCCGTTCACACACGAACGCAAAAACAATTCCAAAGCGCTCACTGTAATATTTACGTCACCACAACTGAGACCACCCTTCTTACTCCGTTTCATTCGGCTTCATTACAGTCAGTTGGATAACAGTAATTGTTGTTGGGGCGGCTGGGATTCCTGGTCGGACTGCATGACTCATCACTGCTGTCATCAACTGTCTCTTTACATACATAAATGACAAAAGGGAGGTCATTCAAGTTTCTGTCCATAGCTCTTCAGAGTGCTGCAAACCTCGTGTTCAATCGCCCAAAAGCACATTCAATCATCATACGGCCTCGACATGTTTAATGTGTTTCTGCTTTGGCTTCCTGTGACTGGAACATCTTTCAAATGTAAAGTAGTAATTAGTCCAAGCAGTGCTAACAGAACGTAAAAAAGCCTTCTTTGTGTGAAATTAGGAGAGGACATCATGTCCACACAGATACAAAGTAATCAGAGTTTTTAAAAATCTGCACCTTAGAAGGCATTTTCAAAAATATCTGTTTTTGAGACCCAAAACTCCATTTGCGTGTGGACGAGAGGCCAAAACGTAGAGGAATATATCCGTTTTTAAAAATATCTGTACACGTGTAGACCGGGCCTATGTTGTATGTGAGATATCCCTGGGTTGAAGTTGTGTCTTTTAAAAGTAAGTCCCTGGTGAAGCAGAGTAGAATTGTTATGATGACGGCTCTAAAGAATGAGCATTTAAATGTGGTTATACCCTGTGGAATCTCAGAACCCATCGGCTTCCGGTCTGACGACAGATAAGCCCCTGGAGGCAAGGGGCTGTAATTTTTGGGCACTATTATTTTTTCAAGAAAGAAATGGAACTATATATTAGGACAAATACTTCAGCAAAAAACAAAAAGGCTAGTAAAGCGGATGTTTTTACTTAAGTTACTATTTATTATTTATTGTATTTATATATTTATATTGACTTCTGGCATGTTTTGTTACTTTATTTTATTTCATTGTATGTTTTTTTTATTTTATTTATGTTCCCTTCCTTTCCTTTATATGTATTTACCTATTTATTGTTTTGTTTATTGTATTGTTAACAGATTTAAAATAAAGTTTATAAAAAAAAAAAAAAAGAAGCTATATTTCATGGGTTCTGGTGTAGCCCGAGACTACCTTTTCTGTGCACTGCTCATTGTTTACAGTCCGATTAGCAACTTGAGACACAAGACTGGAGTTGAGAGACAACGTGTACGACCGGATTGTTTCACAAGTTTACTGTACAAGCTAATTTCAAACCAATAAAAAGCGAAATCATCGTCAGACGATAGCTGGTGGGTTCTGAGATTGCATTTCGGCTAATGCATTCCTCCACTTTTGCTCTACACCCGGACTGTTTACCTGCATTCAACCAAAGCCCGCTCAAACGTGATTGGTCAATACTACTCGGAACTACAATCTGAAACCAGAACGCTTCCGGTACCAAAACCTTGTGCCGTTGCCTACAGAATCTACATGTGAATTTTACATTGTTCTGACATACTAGTTGAGTCCCATGTTGTTGTTGTGATTCCTCAGGTAGTGAAGGAGTGGTGGAGGATGTAGTCCTCTTGGGGGCCCCTGTGGACGGCTCTGCAAAGGCCTGGGAGAGGATGGCCAAGGTAGTGGCTGGAAAAATAGTCAACGGCTACTGCAGGTAATCTAACACAGCTCTATCCGTCATGACGCATGGAGTGAAATGCCTACATACTCATATATGTATATATATTGTATATATACCGTATATACTCATTGAGCCTCATGCAAGAACATTTTTGTATTCTTATCTTAACTTTCTCTTAATTATTTTGTACCGCAGGCTCAGGAAACGCTTCTAACTTCAGATAACCGTGTAAACCTTCGTAAACATGATGAATGCCACCTGTGCGTAAATGAGAATTGTAAATAAGCATAATTAACACTCCATTGATACAATATAAGGCTACGCGTCTTGCCCCATTCATCCGTCTCTGCCAATATATCAGCACGCTGTCTAAAGACACGCTCTCTTACAGAGCCTTACACGCCGTGACACGCCTGGTTACACTTCCTGTTGACCTTATTATATACAGAGAAAAATACATATATATAATAACCTTCAGTTAGTGCGGAATTTAAGTCGTTTTTGCAGTTTGAGATGTTCATATTGATATTGTACAATTTAAAGCAGCAGTAGATAGAATCGGAGCAAATATGATTTAAAGAAAGTTATTTTTATAAAACACTATATCCTGACAGTAGTGCATGAGACAGATAATCTGAAAAATGTCATGTGTCTCTGTGTCCTCCGGTGCTCCTAATGGCATCTGCAAGATTTCACAGACCGGAGGAAAACAACCAATCAGAGCCGAGCTGGAGCCTTGCTGTCTCTGAGCAGCTGTCACTCGCAAACACTCGCAAACTCAGATCAAACGGTCAAAAGAAAGTTTGGCAGCCATGTTGAGATCAGTTGAGGAAATACCAAGCACCGCCCACCAGCAGGAGCTAACTTTCTAATTTTTTGCAGCTAAACAGTACACTACAAGATGTTTCTGAAAACATTTGAGGCGAGAAATAGGCGTTACAGTAACAGAATATGAATTCATATTTCATCAGCGCTGCCTGATCAGAGTTCACAAGTGATTGACAGCTGCCTCCGTTGAATGAACGCTCAATAGGAACGCTCTCTCTCTCTCTGAAATGACCTGTGATTGGCCAAAGTCTCTCGTCACGGGCTACATTTTATAAAGCCTGAAAACAGAGCCATGAGGAGGTGCAGAAGTCTAGTTTTCTCTCAGAACACTTGAATTACAATATGCTGAAAGGTTATTATGGAATTTTTGCCCAATGATGCCAAAAACATTCTGCCTACCGCTGCTTTAAGTTAATGAATACATTTATAATTATATTATAATTGCAATTGCAGAGTCAAACAGGATAATGTCAACATAATTTTATATATATAGGATATTTTTTTTATAATATTTTTTTCATTATTTGTAATGAAATATACCATCCATGAGCAAAAAACATCGGTTTGGATAACAGCACATGGCTCCTACGACAGGTCTGGACAACTCGTAAACTGTGTTCGTTTCTAAGAGAAAATTCAAAATACGAGAAAATTGGTGAATGCGTAAAGTTCTCCTAAATCACTCGTACAAGCCACTTAAGAACAAATCTGTTCGAGTGGTTCTTGCATGAGGCCCCCTGTTTAGTCATTGTATGTTTGAGGTCCAATGTTTTGGATTCAGAAACTATGGCCTTGACAGCAGGATTTGTGATTTAATTATTTCATGAATAACTGACTGTCTGTCTGAACTATCTGCCCGTCAGAGGGGACTGGCTGCTGGGGTTTTTGTACCGAAGTTCAGCTGCACAGCTGTCTGTTGCTGGGCTACAGCCAATCAACATCAAGGATCGGCGTATAATCAATGTGGATCTTTCCTCCGTGGTGAGTCAGAGCTTATATTTAAAGTTAGTTTAATGAATAGTTTTTCAAGTACACATGAGCTGAAGCTTATTCATCGTCTCAAGGTTTTCACCTTCGGGAAAAAACACATGCAGCTGTCGCCTCACATTGACACTTTTCAAGTATAAAAAAGTCCCATTTGTTTGTTAGATCAGAGTCTGTGAAGTCATAAAATGGGTCCTTGACTAATTGATGCAATGTTATTAAATACAGAATTTTATTCACACTTTAAAAGAGACAATTGTATTGCTTAAATAAAAATGAAAAGAGAAAGAAATAAGGCCCCTGCTGGTCTGTTTCAGTTTACAGCAATGCCTTTCTGCCACCCTGTAAATCAACATGATTCCACATGAAACGTCAACATGCGGACAACATCTGGTTCAACAAAACTAGTCGATGCTTTACAAAACTAGGTAAAGCATCAGAGGTTTCACATATCACTCAAGTGAACATTTAAAACAGAACAGGAAAGAGATACTTGACATGTATGAAGCACCGTACACTATATACCTGCTCATGTAATGTGAGGAATAAGAAAACGGAAATGATACACTGTAATTTACAAAGGAATAGAGAGGCGAAGTCCCGCCCCTTCCGGTGGTCCCATATTTCAAAAAAGTTATGTACGGTAGTCAACGGCGAGAGACATACATTTTTTTGATCCCGTTTGAATTGCACCATGAATCACACATATGATATTTGTCAATTTAAAAGATTATTTTACAAGTCAAGAAAGTCACAGTTTGTCGTAGTATCATTTAGTTTTGTGTGAAATTGCTCAGTGGTCTCGTCTCGCACAACCTATGTCACCAACACTAGCTAGCGGTAGCTAATTTAGCTATGTTCCACGCACAAATGAAACGTTATCTTACCTGATGTGTTTTATCCAGCGACTCCTGGTCTTTTTATCAGCCGGGAAGAGAAAGAACGATCAGACCCGTTGCTGGTGTGAGTACATCCCAGTACGTAACACACCGGCATCGTAGCTTCAGAGAGGGTCACTTACACAACAAATTTTGGGTGTGTAGTCTTTCTAATATCATATTTTTAGTCTTATACTTCCACAGTTTTACAACAAACTGTAACTCTCTTGACTTGCAAAATGATCTTTTAAATTGACAAACTTTATATGTGTGATTCATGGCGCAATTCAAACGGAATAAAAAAAAAAAAAGTCTCTCGCCGTTGACTACTGTACATATTTTTTCCGAAATAGGGTCCCATGGTGGTCCACCGGAAGACTTCGCCTCTCTATGTGTGTCCTTTTTGGTCAGAGACAGTAAAAGCATGTTTCTGTTTCCCAGGTGAAAGGTCACTTGGACTACATGCGTCAGATGGACACCATCTTGGTGGCAGTAGGAGTTCCCACCAAAGAAGTCCAAGGAGCCTCCTTTACTCTTCCTCAGCCTGTAATTATTACAAAGGGGACAGTGGGCATCCCTGACCAAACCCTCGATGAGCAACAAGTGACTGAGACACAAAACCAAGCTGAGGAGGCTGAGACTTTTACGGGAGAAAGTGAAAGAGACGCGAAAGAGGTGGCAGAGACAGAGGAGGTGGGTGACGGTTGGGATATCCCTGATATTTCAGACCTGCTGGACTCATTAAATGACACAGAATCAGACAGGAACAATTCACCACTTACTTCTGAGGAGAATGCGACTAACGACGACACAGCATCTGCTGTTAACGCCCCGTGTGACGGCGCAGAGGAGGCCGACCCTGACAACGAACACGTATCATGGAGCTGGGAAGACACGCGCTGGAATACGGAGCACACACACAAACAAAGGCAGCCAAACTTGTAAAGAGCATGTTACTGGACCGGCTGCTTCCCTGTAAAAATCTCCTCTTCTCAAGTTTTTTTTCAGCATCAAAGCTTTGTTGGAGAAAATCTTCATTCCATTCTCGACACACTGACATGCCAGAGACGACAAAAGAGTCAATGCACACATATGGCTGCGTCAAGTGAAAATCCCCTGAATTAACTGGCCATGAAATGTCGTTTTTAGAATAATGTAATAATTTAAGAACGATTTAGAATTTTGTAAATGAAGTACATTTTTTTTACAAACTGTAAATAGTGTCATAATTTATTTTCTAAACCCACTGTGAGATCAGATACCTGTAAGTATTAATTTGCAGGTTTTAGAGGATGCTACAAAATAGGTGATATCTCTGTTCCTCTTGTCCTTCTAGTTTTCATCCATTGGCCTGGTTGCTATGGATATTATCACAGTAATTTAATTTCCATAAGGCCGGGGGTAATTCAGTGAATGTGTTGTCTTCAAGGCCTTTCTTTTCTCTTTTCCACCCATGTCAATGTGAAGCGCTTCTTACCATCGAGTTTCAGGGTTTAGTTACATTGTATACTGGCACTGATAATACTGGAGATTTTTTTTGTTTTGGTAATGCACCTATATCGGGTTCTTCAACCATATTTCATAATTGGAAAGACATGCACAATTCAAGATAAGTGGAGAGACATTTTTCTGTGACAATAAAAAAATGTTGATTCTTTTTAAAAATTATTTTTCTTAGGCCTCTAACTCTTAACTCACAGTGAGTAAATCAAGAATTGCTATGAGTCTCGATGCTTGTCCTGAATCACCATAAACCCTGACATAACATGTTCAGCATTTCAATAATTGCTATTCAATCCAGGGTGTCGACCTGATTGGGCAGCAGCAGAGGCAACTCGATGCCAGCATGCTCGGCATCCAGCAGGTTGACGGCATCGGTGGCGGTGGCAGGGGGGTGCGTGGGGTCAGAGGCCAGCGGAGAGGGGGTTCTGCTGGCGATGTTGGGCTCTCCTGAGTTGCGGAGAGAGAGGGAGAGCGCCGGTGAGGGTCTTCTGGGGGACTGCGAGGAACAGCAGGGCAAGAGCTTCCCCAGAGCTCGCTTGAAGTCTCTCATGAACAGCGGGTAGATGATGGGGTTCATGGTGCTGTTGCAGTAGCCCAGCCAGGTGATGGCGTCGAAGAGCGCATGGGGAATGCACTCACACACTGCCTGAATGAAGATGGTGGAGAGTATCACAGGCATTAAAGCATCAGAAGAAACAGAAAAAAATGGGAACAGAAAAAATACGAAAATAAATGCAAAATTAAATAAATGAATAAATATATTTATATATATTAAAAAATATATATTATTTATAATAAAAATATTTTTGCCAATTGGCAAAGATATAAAGGAAGTAAAATACTGCAGACTAAAATATAAAAAAATAGATGTGAACAATGCTCAATGTTTTATGAGTTGAAATAATGTATAGAAAAATGTATTCATTAATTTATTGTCCATTCATGTATTTATTTATCATTTTTGGCTAACGTTATATTTATTTATTCTAAATTTATAATGCACATTTATTTATTTACTTCCCTCAAAAAACAGAGATTAATTTATGGTAAAACGTGTAAATAAATAAATATAGTAATAAATCAGGAAATAAAGGAATAAATAAATATATTTTAAAATTGTATTATTTATAATAAAAATCTTTTCGCCAGTTAGAAAAGACGTTAAAGGAAGTAGAAGACTGCAAACTAGGATTACAAAAAATAGATGTAAACAATGCACAAATTATAATATTCAAAACATCGGTTTTGCAAATGTTTTATGAGTTGAAATTAGGTATAGAACAATGTATTGTCCATTCATGAATTTATTTATCCTTTTTAGCTAAATGTATATTTATTTATTCTAAATTTATAATGCACAGTTATTTATTTATTTCCTCAAATAAAAGAGGTTAAATTACAGTAAAACTCAAATAAATAAATAAGAAAACAAATAAATACAGAATGAAATAAATACGACAAAAACACAAACCAAAAAGTTTATTTTTTGCCCACTCATTGATCTATGCGTTTTGGAAACATGTTGATTTATCTTTAGCTAATTGTACACATTTATTTATCTATAATTTATTGCATACATTTTTTTTCCAGTCTATTTACTTTCTGTGTCCCTGGAATCATCAAAAAACAAGGTAGTTTACGGTACAGGCAGCTCTGAAATAAATAAACAGAAATAAATAAATAAATGCAGAAATAAGTAGATAAATAAATAAATACAAAACAAATATAAAATATAATCTAATCTTTACTTATTCATTCAACATGTATTTATTTATATACTCTCCCTGTGCCTTTAGGGTCCCTATGAATTTGGAATAGATGAATCTGAAACCATCAAAAACAGAATAAGACGCTGCTCACTACAGCTGTCCATCACTCTTTATACTTATTGGACATCTAATTTTCCCTGAGTGGAACTTGTAAATACATTTGCGTCTGGCTGTTAAAAACACTGATCTTGAACATAACCACTAGGTTTAGAGAAGGACAGTGAAGGAGGAGACAGCTGTTAGAGGAGAGCTTCCAATACTATGAAGATGAGACAGGGAGGCGGTGGGAATAGGACAGAAAGGAGGGGTGCGTTTCACACACCACATTGAGTGTGAAAAGGAAGGAGAGCGCAGACACAGTCAAGTCTCTGTGCTCGATGTTATGCAGGGGAGAGGCGAGAGGGCACAGATGGGAAATCAAAATGACTGGATCATTGAAAGCTTGAAAAACAGGACAAGTGTCATTACCAATTTAGATTAAGCTGTTTTTCGACATTCATTTACTCTCGCCGAGGTTTTTCCGTGGCCGCCAATGTTTGTTCGCTGACTAATGAGTGTGTGCTCAGTCAAATCAAACCAAAATCTGCAACCTTAAACAGAATAGCAATTATAAATGGCATTGTGTTGTGTTGTTTTCTTGGTTTTGGTATGAGTCAGCCGCACGAAGCTGAAATGCCAATCTATTTCCTCGTTGGATAGCTTGGCAAGGCTGTGACGCCAAGGCTGGCCAATACAAAAATAGACTGGTATCCAAGTGTTTTTTTCCCCCTTTCTTCTTTCTTTCTTTTGCATTTATTTCACACTGTGTTGGTGCCCACCACACATATAATAATTTGTGAGAAAACTGAGTGACTCAGATATCTGGAATAGGAGATCTATTCCAGAAAAAAGACAAACAACCTCAGATTTTTTAAATGGTGGGACACCATGTAGAGGGACACTCGCCTGTGCACACAGGTGAAGGCAACCTGGATAGATTGAAGCTATTCGCCCCTTTTCCTCCAGCTCATCTGATCATGCATCTCACATCCAAGATTTATTTGACGTACTGTACGAGATGGACGCTAACAGGTCATGTTACCTGTATGTTTTTCATTTTCACATCTGTGGTAGAGTCAGTGTCTGGTCCCTGTACTGACCTGAGCCATGTTGGTGATGAAAAAGGGGAGCCAAGCGCTGAAGAAGAGTCCCAGGAGGACTCCCAGTGTCAGACTGGCCTTCAGTGCCCTCCGACCCTGCCTGTGAGCCAGACGACGCTCACTGGTCACTGACGGCTGTGGACAGTAGAGAACAACAGAAAGGGTTAATCCTAATTATATAGACATACACAATGCAAATCTCCCTTGCCTATAGTATTTTTGAAAAGCTTCTCTCTTTGACAAGCAAATTATATTAATTAATTTCGCTTCCTTTATGCATTTAGTTGGTGTTTTGCTTGAAGCTTACCAAGTTAATAAACTAAATGAAAGAATTGTCAGTCATTTTAGGAAATACCCTTACGGTATTTGCTTTCTTGCTAAGAGTTAGATATGAAGATCAATACCACTCTCATGTATGTATGCTAAGTATAAACAAAGAACGTATATTTCCAAGAAGTGAAAGCCAATTGGTCGTTCCATTTCATCATCAGCGCCCAGCAACAAAGCTACGCTTCTGCCATTTTGGACCGAAAGCGACAACCGGACGCCAGTAAAACGTCCGCTCTAAAAAGTGCTGTACAAAAGTAAAACTAAATTATTTATATTCTATTGTCACATTCTACCGAAATGGCCTGTGTTGAACAATAAAATATTATAAATATAATAAACATTTTCAGACCACAATGGCGGCAGCGACTGCTGTAAAAAAAAAACACCGGAGTTTTGTCTCCGGAACGAACAATTGACTTTCACTTCTTGGCAATATACGTTCTTTGTCAATCTACTCAACTAACTCTCGGCAAGGAAGCACATTTCCTAAAATTCCCAAAACTATTCCATTAAAATTTTGATCAAATCGAAAAGATAAATAATCAAGAGTCAAATATTTGACTCTTGATTATTTATCTTTTCCATTCCTCCAAAATATATATGGTTAAAAATGAGGCTATGCTATGAATACCTTAAACTTCATTCACCGGTGGGCCAGTCATTACAATACTTATGCAGCCAAACAGCTGCTGAAACCCACAAAATTAAATTAAAAATTTTAGCGGAGATCGTAAAATTCCCCAAAATATCAGGCATAGCCTAATTTTGGGGGAAATGTGTATAAAATTATGCACAAGCCATCTAGAATATTTCCATTTGATGGAATGGTGCAGCTATAAAAGGTTTGAACATTAAGGCACGGTCAAACATGCATAAAATTAACATTCGCCTCCCGTTCTCTTCCATTCTATGTGAGCGGAAGGTCGATAAAACATTTGCTTCTGGTGGCGTGTTAAGGGGTTACAATTCACCTGAGTTTTTGAGAACTGACTGTTCTAGTATGTTTGTATGTGTGTGTGTGTGTGTGTGTGTGTGTGTGTGTGTGTGTGTGTGTGTGTGGTTTTACTGCAGGCAAAAGTGACAGACTATGAGGCTGTGATCCTTGCAGACGGGGGCAGCACATCTGACACTGTCTGTACTTTTCTCTCTAACATTTCGGGGGCAGATTTTACACATCTTCCCTTTTACTGCATCTCTGCTTTCCATTCATAAATGAAGAGCAAAACATTTTTCAGCTCTACATCATATACTACCTGCAGCATTATTATAGATTTTAGATTGATAACGATAACATTACAGTTTAGATATTTGCCATGACAACACATTACTAAATAGCCTCATTGGATAGACTGTAAACCTCCACGATGTTGAACACAAAGTAGTCTTCATGAAACATTAAAACAGTTTGGGCCGGGTCAGACATACTTTCAGATATACTTCCAAACTAGGTCAAATCCGAGGTATGTTTTTATATAATTAAGCACATCAGTACAGTCAAGAGGGTGTAGACTCAGGTCGCGGAGAGGTAAAACAAAAAATGCAAATTCGATTGCCAAAAAACGCTTTCAAACAGCGTTCTTGTAGGTTTTTTACGCTTGAAGCATGCATAATCATAAAATTAACATCTCCAGGTTTATAAGTGCTGCACTTAGATGATATTGAAGTTAGGAGTGGATTTCAACAGTATAATTGTCATTTTAAGGGAATAGCATAATGATAAGTATTATATAAAACCTTAAAAATGTCAAGGAAAAGACAAGTTTGAGAACTATAGATGGACATCTGTTGGTTATTATCTTTGTGCCACCTGCTCCACTCACAGAATCAACCTTTTCAACTCCTACTCTCATTACGGTCCGCTCTACTTAAAGGCCAGTCTACTATTTTAGCAACACTGCTGATTATTTATCAGGCATTTCAGTTTGGCTTTCTCTCAGAGGTTGTTGAGTGTTTTATTCACTTGTCTTGATCAGCATTCATACACTCAGCACCTATAAGTATATATCTGCCCTGGCTGGTTTGTTGTACTGTTTGGTCTCTCTCTTGCTTACCGGTACATTTTGTGACACAGGCGGTTCCTGGTGACTGCAGTCATCTCCGTCCTGGTGAGCTTGCCCTGCTGCAACTCCAGGTGACGGAGGCCTGGAAGGTTCCCCTAGAGAGGGATGTGGGTGCGGCGGGTGGCTCAGTGCTGCGACCCTCTTCGCCTGCCTCCGCGCCGCCAGGAGGATCCGACAGTAAGTGAAGCAAATGGCACTGGAGGGCAAAAAGAATGTGAGCACAGACGCCACCAGGGCAAAGGGCAGGGTGACCCGCAGGCGGCACTGGAAGGAAAGGCCTCCTGATGGCGACAGCTGAAAGTAGGATGCTGGGTACAGTGTGTCAGAGTAAGAGCTGAAGTTACTACCGCTGACCCCAGGAACCGACGAGTGTCCGCTCCCGTGGCCCAAGCTGTGCCATTTCATCTCAATGGGCAGGAAGGAGGCCAACGCTGCCAACCCCCACGCAGCTCCTACCAGGAGCAACGCCCGCGGCGGGGTCATCCTCTGCTTGTAGCGCAGCGGCGAGATGATGAAGAGGTAGCGGTCCAGGCTGATCACGCACAGGTTGAGGATGGACGCGCTGCAGCACATGACGTCAAAGCAGAGCCAAATGGGGCAAAAGGCCGGCCACAGCACCCAGGCCCCGCACAGGACGTTGAGCATGGCCGGGGGCATGACCACCAGGGCCACCATCAGGTCGGACAGGAACAGAGACACCAGGAAGCAGTTTGAGGTGCAGCGCAAAGAGCGATGGGCGAACACCACGGCGATAAGCAACATGTTGCCACAGACTGTCATGAGGATGATGACAGTCAGCATGAAGGCCAACAACCACGGGCCGCTGCCGGTGATGTTCCAAGCGCTGGTGCTGGTGGTGCTGTTGTAGCTTCCAACGGAGCCAGACAAGTGAGAGTCAGCCATGGCGCTGGTTGGCCACAATCAGTGAACCAGCTCCTGAAGGTTCCTCTGCAGATGTTACACACCTTAACCAGTTCTTCTGTGCAGCCAAAGCTCTCACTTTAGGGACATTGTTGAATAAAAAGAAGGTCTCGTGTTGAGAAGCCATCCAAACCTGTCCTTGTCAACCAGACTGTTCTCCATGGGTAAAAATCTCCATCTCCCTTTGGCAGGAATGCATCCAGGTGCCCTGGGCTCACTTCCACCGCCACCAGTATAGTGATCAAAATCACTAACACAGTTTCACTCATCTCTCCATCCTGGCCAGCACGTCCCTGCCTCATCCACAGCTAAGAGCCAGAATGAGCCATTCGATGGCTGACAGAGGGTTTCGAAGCAGCATCATGTCACAGTGATGACAGTCAGTGGAGGAGGGCACACAGACAGATAAGCTCGACGAGAGCTGTGACGAACTACTGAAGATGAAAAGAGGAAGGACAAATTGTCAGCATTAATACCTCACCTCACAAAGGTGGAATTGTACAGCTTCCGCAAGTCCTCAGCGGAGCCGGAGCTCTGCTGCCTTTCACAAGTCCTTTTATTCTGAGAAACAGCGCAAGGGAGCAGAAACCGACACAAAATTGTGAAGCAGTCATTTGCAGGCAAGGCTCCGTTCATAAGTGCTCTACAGGTATCATGGTCCTCTCGTAAGGCTGCCTTTATATCCCTCGCTCCTGTTAATCCCTGTGTCGGCCACTCCAGCGCGCCTCCCAGCCAGAGCGCACAGCTTCTGAGAGGGAGCGTGTCAAAGCATTGAGCTGTTAATGCATAACCATGCCACAATCACAGCCAAGAAATGCTAATTCTTCAGCATAGGAATTGGTGTGGGTGGTCTTTTTCCATGTTTGGTCATGGTGTTATTAACTACTGAGGTACAACTATTATGGTTTGTTTGTAAGGCATTAAAAAGGTAAGATGTGCTGCTTGCACTTTCTAGAAATTGTGCTTTCTACCTTACTTACATTAAGACAATTATTTTTTTGTTTGTTTTCATGGCACGTGTACAATTTATAGACATAGTGAGTGTGAAATCTATTTAAAAAGTTATAGATCATGTTTTTTTCTTTTTCTTTTTTAGAGCAGCAGTAGCAAGGTCCATTAGCGTATATATAGAAAAAGAAGTCACCCTCTCTGACTTTTTCATGTTTGAATGACTCACACTGGATATAAGTAACGGTGCAATGTGTAAGATATACGCAAGATTACGCAGAATACATCTTCACGTGTGGCGTCGGTCTATATTGTGTTTACTGTACCACTAACGAGGGGCTGTATGGTGTACGTTTTGATAGTATGTTTTTTTGATTATATCCAAAGTGGCAGAAACGAGAAAACGACTCGTATTTTCATTTCGTCCACCCAGCGAAAGGGGGGTCTAACCTGTGTCACGGCAGCAACAGAAAGTTTGCTGATCTGGCAGGGACTCAGGGCAGTCCCCCGGCGCTGGCTGAATCCGAGTTGCTAACGTTACAGCTAACCGCTGATTGAAGGTCCATCTCCCGGAGCTGCCGCACACTGAAGTGGCGGGGAGGAACAGTGTGTAGGATCTGGCGGTATCTAGCGGTGAGGTTGCCGATTACAGCTTTTCTTGAGTGCCAAGCGTGTTGGAGAGCTACGATGGCCAACGCGAAAACGTGAATGGCCCTAGAGCCAGTTGTTGTAAGAGTAGAGTGTGTGTGTACATGGGAAGTGAGTGGTGAAGCACGAGAGAAAGAGCAGCGGCGACGGGAACGAGTAACGTTATCGACTCGACCCAAGCAGGAAAAGTTAACAGAGTTTGGTTTGTCCGCTCTGGGCTACTGTAGAAACATGGCGGTGCAACATGGCGGACTTCGTGGAGAGGACCCGCTCACTATGTAGATCTAAACGGCTCATTCTAAGGTAACGAAAACACAACAATTCTTATTAACAGGTGATTATACACTAAAGAAAACATACTTATTAATTTTAAATAATTGCATTTCTGCCAAAAGATCCCCCTAATTGTTACACACTAGTCCTTTAAGACAATTCTTTTTTGTATTACAAGTTTTCTGAAATATAATGCTGAAATATGCAAATGAGACATAACTTTTATACAAAAATCAGCTAACTTTGGTGAATTTAGGAGAAATCGACAGACACAAATAGACAAAGTGTAACAAAATACGCACCTAAATGTGTATTTTGGATGTTTTCTTTCCACTAGTCTGAAAGAAGACATGTTATGGAAGCAAAATAGCCCAAAATCTCAAAATTGACGAGTGCATGAAAAACAATAATTTTGCCAGGGGTGTCTCCCCAACTAAAATGCTGGCCAGATCTTACACATTGCACCTTTAAAGTGTTTTACTAAACAGTCCATGCCATAGAAATGGTCTTGTATCTTTCACTATTCAATAACCTTGTTTTGGATTTGTTTAATCCTTTTTTGACTTAATGATATTGTTGTTTATAACTGCTGGCCCCTTCAGATACGGGTGTATTTCACCTCAAATCACTTGTCGAACCTTGAGTTTAAGTAATCTCCACACAACTTATGTGACTTCTGAAACAATTGTCTGCACCAGTCATGAGGATTTAGGTGCATCAGTGTGAAGGGTGGAATACTTATGCAATCAATTCTTTTGCATTTTATAATTGCACTTAACATTCAGAAATTTGTGAAGCTTTGTCTTAATTTTTCTCTTTTGTCAGTGTCAATAAGTGAAATTCCTTTCATGTGGCTCAGTGTTCTAAAACAAAAAAACATGAAAAATGTTCATTTAAACCCTCAGATACATAAGGTGCCAGTTAATCAATAGTAGACGTGGGTTAAAGTTCATGTATTTTTCAGTGACTCATACAATTCAACTCAAACAAATTCACATTCCCTGTTCCAACAACTCAGAAAACAATAGTCACTTCACCTTGCTCCTACATTATTCTCAGTCCAGACATGGTAATTATTCACTTCCCAACAGGAGCACTTGAATACAAAATAACACAATAGCATTCATGGGGTAAAATCATATGCACTCCATCATTTCAATAGCCTTGTCAAATACTAAACATAATATGCAAAGCTCTCGATTTTCATGCCCCCTCAGAGCTGACTAATCTCCTCCATCACTACGCCCCTGTCATCTGCCACATCAGATCAGCTGCTGCCAACCTTCTGACCCCCTCTCACCCACACCGAGCCCACCACCGTCTGGGACAGCGTTTGCATCGCTCTCCCCACCTTCCTCCACGACACCATCTCAGAAAATCACTCCCACTCGCATTCAGAAATAAACTGAAACCCCACCTTTTCAAAGCTGCATTAACACTTGACTCCTATTACTCCCTCAAGTATCCCCATTACTGCTTGGAGTGTATGAAGTATAAGCTATAGCTGTTAAAATTCATTATTACTTTTTCCTTTTTTGTACTACTTAGTTCAATATGATGTTAAAACAGCAGTAGGCAGGTTGGAACAAATATGATTAAATAAAAGTTATTTTTATAAAACGGTCACTATATCCTGACAGTAGTGCATGAGACAGGTAATCTGAAAAAAAAAAATCATGTTCCTCTGTGTCCTCTGGTGCTCCTAATGGCATCTCCAAGATTTCCCAGACAGGAAGAAAACAACCAATCAGAGCCGAGCTGGAGCCTTGCCGTCTCTGAGCAGCTGTCAATCACTCGCAAACGCCGATCAAACTAGGCAGCGCTGATCAAATATGAATCAATATTCTGTTACTGTAATGCCTATTTCTCACAGAAAATGTTTTCAGAAACAGCTTGAAGTGTGCTGTTTAACTGTAAAATGAGAAATTTTGTGACCCGGACACCATGTTGAGATTAGTTGAAGAAATACCGAGCACCGCCCACCAGCCGGAGCAAACTTTCTCATTTTAAAGCTTAACAGTACACTACAAGATGTTTCTGAAAACGTTTTATGCGAGAAATAGGCATTGATGTAACAGAATATATATTCACATTTGATCAGCGCTGCCTAGTTTGACCGTTTGATCGGAGTTTGTGAGTGATTGACAGCTGCCTCCGTTGAATGAACAGCCAATAGGAACGCTCTCTCTCTGAAATGACCTGTGATTGGCCAAAGTCTCCTGTCACGGGCTAGGTTTGTTAAAGCCTGAAAACAGAGCCATGAGGAGGTGCAGAAGTCTAGTTTTCTCAGAACACTTGAATCACAATATGCTGAAAGGTTATTATGGTATTTTTGCCAAATGATGCCAAAAATATTCTGCCTACTGCCGCTTTAAATAGTTTTCATCCATTATAAATCATCTGAGGAAAAATGAATAACCAGGGCATAATTTTTTGTTGTTGTGATTATTTTATTAAATACATACAGACTGTCCTGATCAGGCACATACAAATGATACAGAGTCATACTAGGGTGGATGGTTCAACAGGGAGACTAAGGATCTAACTGTAGAACAGTGCAAATGGCGACTCTCCGACAGACAAAGCAAAACAAAAAGAGCAACTCAAAAAAAAAAATTAAAACGACAGTCCCTCGATGACTTGCAGCTATTGCTCCTGTTAAAGAAAACAGAAATCAGTTACATGAACCTTGATTTACATAAACAATGACACAGGGTTGTTATTCTGATAACAGTGATAAGGAATCATTTCTGTAAGTTATTATTGTATTTCATTGCTCAAACAAACCTTTTCGCCTCTGTGCAGCAAATACGAGGACCTCAGGTCATTCTGACAGTTGGCGTACGCCATGCCGAGTCCCGTTCCTGAGCCGAATGAAATCGGCCAAGTGTGCCCTACAAATGAAACAGGTACTTTATATCTCTTCTCAAGAACGTCACAGTGTTATTAAAAACATACCAGAGATGGTGTGTGAAATCCTTTTCACACTCTTGTTGTGTCACCTTGCCTGTTTGTCTATACTTAACTGTAATATTCACATGCTCCATTTTGTGCTTTTGAGGATGGATGTTGCCGATGCTCTACACACAATAAACACTCTCGATTATAAATGTATATTGAATAATGTGTTCAGTTAGATAGGAGTGTTGTTTGACATAGGGATGCACCGATCCAACTTTTTCATTCCCGATACCGATAGTGATACCTGGGCTTTGGGTATTGGCTGATACTGAGTACTGATCTGATAACAGTGTTTAATTAATAACATGTACTGTATGTCTCACTGTGTGGAAGTGACTGGAATCATTCTGTTATGTGGAAGGCAACATCAGACTTGTCTTAATCACTACTTTCCTAACTTTGTAAACCAAAATGTAACAAATAAATACATAGATATAAATTTACGGAATTGTTATTTATTATTAAAATAATAAATCGTACAGCAACAACTTGGCAAAAAAAATCTTCAAAATTACTAGGAATTACAATTCAGGTCAGGTGTAAACCTTCTTAATGCAGCAACAAATTGGTCAGAACTTAAACAGGAATCCGGTATCGGTGCATCCCTAGTTTGACAAAAATCACTCAAAAGACTGTTAATGCGTAAAAAAAAAAAGTGAAAGTATTTTGTTGCTA
>CAKALU010067101.1:74238-101144 GCA_916700995.1 Hozukius guyotensis | reverse complement strand
ATATATATATATATA
Organism: Hozukius guyotensis; assembly: GCA_916700995.1. Lineage (NCBI taxonomy): Eukaryota > Metazoa > Chordata > Actinopteri > Perciformes > Sebastidae > Hozukius > Hozukius guyotensis. Next base: position 101,129 of record CAKALU010067101.1, on the reverse strand, counting down.
TATATATACACAGATGTGTAACGGTTTATAAAACAGTAAAGTGACAGAGTCACACACTGCTGGATAGCGCAGCGCTCCTGACCATTGTAGCTTCACTCAACGCCACGCCTGCTCCTACATGACTCCTCCGCATGACTTTTTGATATTCTTCACCCCTCAGACTGCAAGTAGCTAGAGAGCATCACTTCTAGCTCTGCTCCTCCTGTCAAGAGTTAAATGAAAGGTTCAAGATGCAGTACAGCAACAATCCATTGAAACTACTTACGTTTGAAGAACAGAACAGAAAGCACGATTCCTAACCCCAGCCCGGTGCCTGAAACAAAGAAGGGGAAATAAATACATTATTACATTGATGACAATGCACCTTTTATTGACTGTTTAATTTATGCTGCTAACATGTATCTATTGTGTGCATATGCTGTCTCATACTGTCTCTACCTTAAAATGATGTATGTTATTAATGTAGCAATAGCACAAGCTTTGCTGCTTTGTAATGTACTACTTTCTAATAAGATAAGATAAGATAAGATAAGATATTCCTTTATTAGTATGGCAGTGGGGAAATTTGCAGTGTACAGCAGCAAAGGGGATAGTGCAAAAAACAAGATGTATCAGCTAACACAGTAAAAAAAGAGCTAAACAAAGTGTAACAAAATATGAACCATTTAAATAGAAGGAAGTATAAAAATAGGAGCAGTATATACAGTATTGACAATAAACAGACTATTAACAAAATTGCACAAGTGGAAAATGATATTGCACAGTGAGAATGAAATGAAATTCCACCTGAAAATACACATGGCAATAAACTTGAAACTCAAAATTTGAACATCCTCTCATTCATACAGTAGGGTGGCAGTAAGTAATATTACAGTGTCAATTTGTCCCCATATTTTCTCTAAAACTGGTCAATAATGTGGTGTCATTTCCTCTCACAGTCTTTATACCCAGTAGAACACAGCTACCTCACTCCTAATAGCTGATGCTGTGTCACCTGCATCACACCAAACTCCATTCAAACATCTGCCACATTTAGGGTGCTTTTCTTATAAGCAGTACATACATGACTGAAGACTTTTTAGCAAGATTACAGGATCCACTGGTCTATAATACCACTGATTCATCCAGCTTTAATAAATAAACTCAACTTGTCCCAGCTTCCTGTTGTATTTTCCATGACGTTACCGTTAGATAGTTCCTTCTGGAAAACTGTTGAGTTATAAGCTGAGACAATGGAAAAGTTTACATGGTATTAAAATAGATGTTGTATATGTATGCCGAATTCATGAGGGTGCACTATTGTCTCGCCAAAACGTCTGATTTAATGTCTTAGTGAAGGTTTATGTATCGATAAGCAAGAAAAGCATCAAATGGTCATTTTCTGAATGGAGCTCTCACTTAGGGTTTTTCCCAACAGCAAAGTCTTCAGATGGGAAACACATATATGTATGAATAGCGTTAAGGCAAACTTTAATGAAACTACAGAATTAACTCTAATTGTATCCATCAAACTGAATAAGTGTTGGGTAACGTGATCTGATAGTCATTGAGTTGTCCTTTACAAGCCCTTTATAGCTAGCTAGTTAGCCTCTCGCCCAGTCAATGACAGCTGAGGACTACAGTCAAACCTGCGGCTTATTTTGTCCTTCTTCCGGGACGTTACAATGTCAATACACGGGGAATACTTTGAGATATTTACCAATTTTAATGGCACCGTCTGCCAAGCATCGGTCCCACTTCTTCCCCAGCTCCTTCTCAGACATGCTGCTGGACGTTAGCTTCTCTCACTACTGTCAAATGCAGCTCCGGTGCTGCTTTCAAGTGCTGTCGGAGATATAGGATTCTTACGAGGGGAGCGTAAACAAAGGGTACTGGATTTTAGCGTTCTCTTAATACAACCATGGATTTTAGGCCATCAGAGTTAGAGAAAATCATACTTTAAAGATGCAATGTTGTTGATACAATATATGTGGGGGGAAAAAAAACATGAAACATGGAAAAGCTCGTTTATGCCTGGTCCCTGAACGCAACACTGTGCCACTTTTGCAAACCTCGCGATGCGTTAAAACCACAGCGGCTCAATGTCGCCATCGTGCGGTGAAGGACAGAACAGTTTAACTACTGTATGAAGCTCAGAGGTGCCAACATGTAGTCTAGTTATTATGGCTCTTTTATTTTGTTTTATTACAGATTAATACACCAGAAAAACGAATTGGTTTAGCTATATTCGGGCTGAATTTGCCTCCCCAATGTTTTTTTTCAGCCTTCCTGCTTCAGGGGAATTGGGGGACTAACTGCCAGTCTGATCAGAGTGGGCTCAAAGGCATGGGTGTACATCTGTCCTACAGACATAGGGAGAGAAAGAATGTAATTTTGTGTCGCAAAATAATAATAATAATAATAATAATAATCAGCTCAGCCCAATAATCAGACTGAATGCCAATTATTTTTTACTTCATTTTTGGAAATTGCTGAAAAAAATATCCTGATTAACAGACGTCTCTTTATACATCCATGGTCATGGACTCATCGGCGTTTACAGTCCAGAATGGCGGCAGCGCTACTGCAGGGTCATCTAGCGGCTGTTGTCAAAAAAGCACCAGAGTTTCGCCTCTCTGCTTCTATACTCTTTGTCCGTACATTCAGTATTTACTGTCTATCCATGTATGTTATGGCAGAACAAAATATTCACATACACACCATTTTATTGCAAATGTATTTTAAACTTTCTGAATGAAATTCCGTTTGACACAAATCAGTACACTGTCATGAAGTCATTACAGCATGTTCACCTTATTAACACTGATTTCCTGAGATGACAATATACATTTTCTGACACATACAGTGCGCAAACATCTGATATCCATTACACAAAAACTTGGCATGTTTTGAAATAGTTACCATTAAATAAAGATGTGCCATCAGCTGGGACACCAATATATATAGCAATTCTACAAACAGACTGACAAACGTATCAAATTCATTAAACGATAGACAATCACATACAAATGATCCACTGTCACTCCTCAGCAGGCAAACTGTGTGAAACAGCCAAAAGTCATCTTGTTGACAGAGTGATTATCAAGCACAGCCTCTTAAAATGGTGCAGACTACAAGTTGGTATCTTAATGGACTTCAAGTGAACTCATAGTAGGGGTGTTATGAGTATTTTACACATCGTGAATGTGTGTTAACAGCAAAGGGGCACCAAAGAGGTAGAAACTGTGTCCTTAAAGAGTAAATGTATCTTTGGCCAAAAACAAAATAACTCCCCTTTGCTTTTACTGCCTTTACTCCAGTACGTATGTCTTAGCTCCCACTGAATTCTTGTCAGCAATAACCAAGACACCTCATTAAAAGTCCCGGTTTATGTGAAATTCACTGCAGTGATTATACACATACTGTACATATGAAAACAATAGCTATCATCCAGATATACCTGCAGGTAAATGCATCTGATAGCCAGGGTGTTTTTAAGTGTTTAAGTGGCCTTCGCTACAAAAAATATGCTATGGTCTGAATGCATTCCATCCTATGTAAAAAAATAAAGTGTTGAACACAGGTAAAAGAGATCATCAACCCTGTCTCCTGGTCCTGAAGGACTTGCTGGCCCAACCACAGTTCACACTGAAGCTGTTCTTGTCACTCGCAGGACTCTGGCTGAGGGGACTGTTCTTCTGCTGCTGCTGCTGCTGCTGCTGCTGCTGCTGCTGCTGCTGCTGCTGCTGCTGCTTCTGCTGCTGCTGGCTGGCTGGTTTCTTCTCTCGCTGCCTTCACAGAGCTCTTGCTGATGATCAGGAGGTCTCGCAGCTCCTTGTTCTCAATCTGAACGAGACAGAATGATCATATATTTTAGGAAAATGTCCATATGGAATTTTGAGAGTTAAAAAAAGTTCATCCAAAAGATATATAATCACGTATTTATTTACTTCTAGTGGTATCTATTCATGCAGATAGTTTTGTCTCTGGAATTTCTGCCTCCACTGCATTGTGAATGGAATTACAATTGTGGCCCTTACAGCATTAAAAACCTACCATTTAAAAAATGTTCAACAGTTGCATCTTCTTCCAGAAACAATGTCTCTATTAGTCTGATTAATTGACATACGTTGCTGCTAACAGTTATCACTGCAATTATTTTCTACCCGGAAAAAAACAGTCCCTGTAATTGTAATTTTTCAATTCTGTAAGTGCCACAAAACATAATTCCATTCACCTTGGTAGTAAATATCTCAGAGATGGATATCATAAAACCAAAACCCAGTGATGATGTGGTGGTAGTTGGGTGTACTAATAGGTAGAGATGGGTAGGTTACCGAGGACGCAGTGGGTGTACTCTCCTATACAGTATATTCCGATGGCGTTTTGGCTAATAGGTGGGTATACTGAATACTGCCAGAAAAAGAAGTGGGTATACTCCGTATACCTGTGTATACCCTCCACTACACCACTGCCAAAATGTATGTATATATTTATTATTGGAAATCAATTAACAACACAAAACAATGACAAATATTGTCCAGAAACCCTCACAAGTACTGCATTTAGCATAAAAAATATGCTCAAATCATAACATGGCAAACTGCAGCCCAACAGGCAACAACAGCTGTCAGTGTGTCAGTGTGCTGACTTGACTATGACTTGCCCCAAACTGCATGTGATTATCATAAAGTGGGCATGTCTGTAAAGGGGAGACTCGTGGGTACCAAGAGAACTCATTTTCATTCACATATCTTGAGGTCAGAGGTCAAGGGACCGCTTTGAAAATGGCCATGCCAGTTTTCCTCGCCAAAATTTTGCACAAGCTATGAGCGTTATTTAGCCTCCTACACGACAAGCTACTATGACATGGTTGGTATGAATAAATTCCTTAGGTTTTCTAGTTTCATATGATACCAGTATTTTCACTCATCAGCTTTCTATCTTTAGCTTTAAAACTGAGCCCGCTACAACCTAAAAATCACAAGTTGCATTAATGCGTTAAAGAAAGTAGTGGCGTTAAAACTAATTTGCGTTAACACGTTATATCGTATTATGTCGCGTTAACTTTGACAGCCCTAATGAAAACATATGATTAAAAAAAGGCATACACACACACACACACACACACACACACACACATATATATATATATATATATATACAGTATATACACATATATCCAGATTTACAGATCTACAGATTTTATACATTTATATACAGAAAGTGCAGTCATGTATATTGTATTATTTGTACACATATTATTCAATTTCGGTATATTTATGTAGGTGATAGATGCAATAATGCAGCTTTGTATGTATGTATTACTATGTATCTCTTCATCTTACCTACAAAGGATACCACGTGGAGACACAGAGACAGTATCAGTGTGCAATTTCTAGAAATATGGATCTACTCAGAAAACCACTACAGTTCCCGATTCTACTGAAGCGCTGTGCTCACCTCTAGCTGCGCGAGCCTCTCTTGAACAGAGCAGTAGTGCTGATCGTCCACCTGCACTGCTCTTCTCATCACCTGGCCCATCTCACATATCCGCTCCACCTGGTTCTGCACTTCCTGGAGAACAGTCAGAAAACAAGACGTTTCCCCAAAGCCAATGCTATTTGAACTGTACAACCATCTGGAATCCTAACCTACGAATGACCGAGAATTTTAAAATGTGAAGACAGCCGGTGTACCTTTGCGTGGTTCTCGTGGAGGCTGAGCACAGGTTTGGTGTCCAGCTCCTTCTTTGCCATCATCAGCTGGAGCATCTGCTTGCGGTATCGACCCATGATCAACTCTAGCGCGTACTGGTGTTCTTCAAGAGATAACCACAGTTCTGCCGAGACAGTCATGAAGAGGTTGAGCAAAGATATAAAACACCAGCCACACAATCAACAGAATAGAATGGGCTTTTCTTTACCTTTATTCTCCTGCTGTAGTTCCTTGATTTGAGTGTTTTCCTGAGTCAGAAGGACATGAGGCTTGAATTTTGTCAGCTCCTGAATCTCTGAAGTGTCTTCTGTGTGCTGAGAGGAGAGCGCAGAATAGGACAGTGGAGAGAAATGATAAGGAATAGAAAGATGTGTTGCTCTATTTTCATATTAAATCAACCATAACATAGGGGAATATATATATAAACTTCAAAAACACATATTACCACTATCAAGTATTACAAACTGAAAGACACCTCACTTCAAAAGTGGTATAATGGCAACAACAGAGTATGATAGATTGAAGCCATGGCTTCATCCGCAAGAGAGGGCCTAATTCCCATTTTCAAGGTACAAAATTATTCTGAAAAATATTTACTGACTAAAATCTAAGCATCAAAAGGTAAACTACTACTAAAATATTGGCTCCATGGGAAAGTTTCCATCACATTCACAACATATAGTTGTTGTAGGTTGCTTTCCATGTTGCTTGTTTGCTTAACAACAACAAAATAACACCTAGTCTCAGGAAGAGAGGGGTGTCATGCAAGATTTCAAATGAAACCTCTATCAATGAATGTCATGCCAAACTCCACTCAAAAATAAAGGAATTTAAGATTGTTGTGGTTATCCCAAACATACACATGTACAAAACATTTCAGCAAATCTTTTTGAAACATTGAAGGATGTTTAGATAAACTGGACACAGAAGAGACCCAACAAGCAGCACTTCATCTCATCATAATCTCTGCTCTTAGCATTAGTTCACATGTTTCCAAGATTGTGGGATCATCAGAAATATTGGTGAAATTGTGGTGCATTAAATTCTATTTTACTACATGTATTATAAATGCATGGGTAAGTTAGAGCTCATTTAAGAAGTCCTGTATGTAAGTTATGCAGTATTGAATGAAGTCTCTCTGTAACACTGTGGTTAGTTGTCCTCACCTTGTCTGGAAGGGCATTGCCCACCTCCTTCATGCTCTGTACTCTGTGGTTGAGAGCCCCGGACTGCTCGATCAGGCCCTCGGCGGCCGTGTCGTGCTCTTTCAGCCTCTCCAGAAGGGTCCGGGCATCGCCCAACACTTTTTCCAAAGTGCAGGCCATACTGGAACCTGACAACTCCTGAATGCAACGCAAACAAGCTGCTTCACACCACCAGCTGGATTATAACACCTGGCTGTGTTAGCTTACCTAGGCTGTCTAGCCTCAGTCAGCCGAGGCAGCTGTAATGTCTTTATAGCTGCGTGTACTAACTACTGCGGGTCTTCGGACATATGTGTCGGTATACAGAAGAAGTTCAGTACATTCACACATACAAACTACTCTCTCTGTTTTGTTGTCAAGTGTACCGTTTCCGTGTGAGACTGAACGATAACGTCACTTCCGTCTATTCTTCTTCTTTGTTTATGTATCAGGAATTGCTAAACAAATCATTGGTAGAGAGCGCCCTCTATTGGTCGTTTGGTTCTAACAATTTATTGATTTTTTAAAAAAATATTTTTTATTTCAACATAAACAGAAATGAATAGCAGTGCCAAACTTAGAAAGGGCAACAGAAATAAAACAAATCCAACATAAAATAATAAGTAAGTATAGTAATAATAAATAAAAACATGTGAGAGTCTGACAATAAGTTCACTTAAAGGTCCCATATTGTGCTCATTTTCAGGTTCATACTTGTATTTTGCGTTTCTAGTAGAACATGTTTACATGCTGTAATGTTAAAAAAAAACTTTATTTTCCTCATACTTTCAGCCTGAATATGCCTGTATTTACCCTATGTCTGAAACGCTCAGTTTAAGCGCATTTCGACGAATTGCGACAAAATTGCAACAGAATTGCGTTGCTAGGCAACAGCTTGGGTCCATGTTTGCTTCCTGTCAGCTGATGACATTCACATCCACTGCAACCAGGAATAAACTGGGACACATTTAGGATGTTTACATTTAAATCTGTGTAAAGGGTCTAAATATTGTATATTCGTGACATCACAAATGACAGCTTGTTTCAAATGCAGAGTTTCTGAATACGGGCTGTGTGTATTTCTCTGTGGATTGAGCGTTTCGATACTTTCACAGTATTTATATAGGACTTAAGCTTGCTTTATAATAAAAAAACATGAAAATCTCACTTTTTTATGATATGGGACCTTTAATGAAGATATTGCATACATTCATTGTTTTCATAGCTTTGTTGTTTTGTGAGGAAGAAATCGTTGACACATATTGTTCTATTTTCTTCACAAATACACAGAAATTAGGCTTTTTTTTCTCCACATTCGGTGAGAATTATAGTTACATTTATAAGGAAAACTGCATTACTGTCTTTGTCACTGTAATCATAGCAACCAAATATAATATTTCCATAGTAAAATGCAAAATCTGAGAAAGTGAGAGCAAGTTTCAGGATGTAATTCGCAGAAAGAACAATTTACATCTATGTCACTCTTTAACTAATTTAAGAAATGTTTCACTGGATAGGATCTATGGATTAATTTAAATGACACCTCTTTTAGTTAGAAGGAACTTTTGTGGTAAGGACCAAACTTTCCTCCAGTCAATATCACTAACAAAATTACTCCAATAAAATGTTGCTGCTGGAATAGAAACCATGTTGTCCAGAAACAAGGCCCTTATTCTGGAGTTCATACATCTATTAAAAGAAAAACAAATTTTACCGAATGGAGATTGAATTGTGTCAGGGGGCGACGCTGACAAAGGCAGAGAGTGGTCAACATTCTTAAATAACATGTACATACCAGATGAGATAGAGTCAAAAACTATAGAAAATTCTTTTGAGGTTATTGGTATATTGTACCTGGCCAGAAATTCTGAGTAATTATGTACTAGCCCTTCTCTATTAAACTGACTCACTAGTATAATACCATTGTTTAACCTTTTATCATAAAATGAAGACATGTTCTAATACAAAATATTACAGTTGTTCAAAATATAACATCTCTGCGGAGAGAAATTTTCAGAGTTCCACATAGAGGTAGGATTTTTTTTTTTATATTGTTTGAATGTATTGTTAAGAGATCTGAAGTCTATAAAATGTAACCCACCAATGTTGTATGTATTCAGAACTACAGATTTTCAAACGTAGTGGGGATTGATTAGCTGTACAACTGTACCAAATAATTCCTGAAACAAAACAACACTGTACAGGAGGGGACAAAGGTCTGTGCGCATGACTATGCCTCTCATCTCACAGCAGCACACGCATGCGAATATGGTAACAATAAAATAATGCATATAGATTTCTGACTGCATTGTTTATTTATATAGTCCCTCTATGGTACTTGAAATCAAAGAATTGTGGGATTTCACAGTAATATATATTTTGAGATTTCAACACATTTTAAAATAATTTGATGAACACGTTTGATCAGCCATCAAAGATCTAACCATACAGTATACTGTATTTAAGAGTTTTAAGTATTATCAGCATTTAAAGTCTCCAGTAACATAATTCTGAAATAATCAGCATATCTAATTAAAAAATAAATCCCTATTCTATACAAACTTGTTTAACAATAATATACCTTTAGATAACCAATAGAATAATGCAAATGGGCTTTTGTTGAGCTGCTCTGAATTCCTAAACACTTTTGGTATTCCTGTTACCCCAAAGGTTCGCCACAGTTATGGACGCTATTCCTTCTGCAATTCTAATTCTCCTAAAAGAAGCAGAAAGACTAGTTTGTTTACCAACACTTGACCCCAGGATCACTTCAGCGGGTAAAATGTGTCTGACTACTACTTCAAGAAAAAATAATCGTAACATTCATTGTTTCAAAAAGAGATTGCTGTATGCTATTGGTCTAGCTCTGTTGATAATTTAAACTGGGGAAATATTTGGAATCTTTCATACAAATATCTTCTTAACAATAAAATAAGGGAAGTTTCTTTTAAAATGTTACATAGATATTATCCTACAAGTCATTTTCTTCTTAAATTTAAAAAAGACATTTGTGTTGACTGCTCTTTTGTGAAATGTCTCAAGACACAATGTTGCACCTGTTCTGGCAATGTCCAGAAGGATGTGTCTTGTAATGTTACTGATAATATTGACTCTGATTTTTTGTTGTACTGGTATAATGTACAGTTTGGTTTCTACAATAACAATAGTACAAAATGTAAAGAATTATATATAATACATTTAATAATAATTTTAGCAAAATGTAATATTCTTAAATCCAAATTTAGCCACTCTAAACCCTTATTTATAAGATTTGACAATGAAACCAAACAGTAAATTAAAATCATTTTTTAATGCAAAAAAAATAAAAAGCTGCAAAAACAATTTATTCATACATTAATGACTCATTTGTTTTTTTATATGTTTCGTTTGTATGTGCACAATTGCAATAAAGAATTGATTTAAAAAAAAGTCTCCAGTATTGCTGCCTCAATTAACAACGAGTTCATTCTTGAACAACCCCCAAGTTGCAACGTGTGGCCTCAGAAACCCTATTATTGGAGAAGAAAAGTTGCAGTCAGGTGATTGAATGAGGGACACCATGAGGGACAAGTGTCAGTCAGACAAGTGAACGACATGCTGATGATGACTATATCTCCAGTAACACGTCTCGTATAGATCTGCTTTCTAGCCCAGATAGCAGGTTAGAGAAAATATTGCCATCATCTGTATATCTGTATGCCTCAAACAGTCCCCCATGGATCATTGCGAGACCACAATGGTGGTTAGTCATCAGCAGCTCTGCGGCAGTGGCCACTCTTTCCTTTAAGGCTCTTTGGATGGTCCTAACGTTGTCAAATATCGCGATAGCTGCCTCCCTAATCACTACGTAATGTGCCGTGCTGCTTCTAGCGGCGCTGGTGACAGTGCTGAAAGCTGTTGGGGTGAGTTTTATTAATATTCTTGTTTTATACAACAATTCAAACATTTGTTTGAACTGTGTCAGTAAGACATGTCTCTTTCCTGTCCAGTGAGTCTTTAGTATTGAGCGGGTTGTGTAGCATTTCGCCATACGCAGAGCTCGGGCCTGGTGGAGGCAGCCGTGTCTCTTCTCACCATAAATCACCACACAGGCACCAGCAGCATGCTAGCTAACTGTAGCCGCTACCACGGCCTATGAAAGGAGGCTGGGTCACAAGTCATATCTCAGGGGGTATTACGCATGCGCAGTAAATTCTCGCCGAAATTGAGCCAATCAAAACGCACGACCGCAGCTTGAGTTACGCTGCGCATGCGTCGTACCCCCTTGCCAAGACCCGTGACCCATCCTCCTTTAACAGGCCTTGGCCGCTACTAGCCCCTTAGCATAGTGAACGGCCTAGCTAACACTGTTAACGGTACACATAAACACCTCGGTGTCTTTAAAACGTGTACCGAAGAGACAACACATGAGTGAAATGAGTGTGTTTAAGTGTCTGTGTTAACATTAGTGTCAGATAGTTGGTTATAATAGAGTAGGAGACTCCGGTCGGTTGTCATGGCTTCTTTGTTGTTCCGTCCTCGTGCCGTTAGCTCCCATAATCTTTGTGTTTATTTGTGTTTATGTATAAAATAAACTCAGTTAACATTAGTAACTGACAATGTATTAGATCAACGAACAGCTAGTTATAAGTATACACACGGTCCAGTCTTTCTGTCTGCAGTCGCTTTCATATGGACCAGTCCTAACTCTCTCCGTTAGACTAAATGTCTGTCAGAGTAGCCGGTGTCTGGAGGGCAGTGCGCGGTGCTCTCCAGCTCTACAACATGTGATTTTATTAAACACATTAATCACTGGTGTGAAACACTGGTGCCGAATTAGTCGCGACACTCTGTTGTTTTGTTACAAGCTTCAAATAATGTTCTGCCAAGTGTATACATTTAAGAATAAACCACCAAACATTAAAAAGGCGGTGTTGTGGATGGAGCCTGGTGTACATGAACAACATGATGGTTAGCTGACTTTCCGAGAACTTTCTGATCAGAACCCAAGACACGTACTTGTGACAATAACGACCAGATAACTAGAAATGCCTGATGTGCTAACTATTTGATATAACTTGTGTTGTAATGTCACACAATGTCGCAGTGAATTAATTTACATTTTAAAAGTCGGAAACGCCCGGGGGGTGATGGCTGTTTACGACTTGAGCTGTTAGCGAGATGCTAATCAGTCTGGTTGTGTTTGTCCACACAAGGTCATTAAGATGATGCGATTTATACCTGACTGTTACTGTGTGCGTTAGTTTGACTAGCAAGCAGTAAAACAGTCACCATAACATAACCCATCTTCGATTGTTCATGCTTATATTTTAGAGTTTGAGATTAGGTGGACATTAGCTGGCTAGCTCAGATGAGACGTTTCCGACAGCGTTGCAATGCATGCCGCAACGTGTTGGATGAGGCCATGTTAGCAGCTCCAGCTGAGGATGGCGGATCGCTCGGAAGTCACATGGTCGGTACTGTCAGGGCGGTTGTTGTTCGGGCCCAGACCAGGGTAGCACCGTCGTGTTGCGAGACTAGAGACTTTATCGTGGCTTTATTAGCCATTCTGCCGTAACTGGGACAGTCAGTGTGGTTCCTAGTCTTTGTTGTTTAATGATTACAGAGATAAACTGAAACGATAGTCTTATACTCATTAGAAAGTGGTGAAACGTCCAATCGGTGCTGGTGGTTTAGTGGGAGGACTGTTTTTTTCTCTTTCTGCGTCACCAAAAGGGGAACAGAAAAGCACTTCTTACCCAAGGTTGTTTTCCCTGAAGAGTCTTCCATGTCCATTGCTCACAACCTTTGACCCACTTAAACAATCCATGTTGTGGTAACTGATTTCTTTGTTTGTACTATCACTAGGATGTACAGCTCTAATGCAGAGTATGGTCTAGACCTGTTCTGTATGAAAAGTCATGAGATAACTTGTGATTTGGCGCTATGTAAATAAAAATGTACCCCTGTGGGTCTAGTATTCATCCAAGCCTTGCAAACACAGAAGTGCTTGTTGGTTAATGTGGATTTGACATTTGGATAGGAATATCATGGTGGTAGCTTAAAAAAAAGCCCTCCTCTCTACTGCTAGGTGTCCTATTTGTTTTCACAGCATTATATTTTAACGTTCCCGGGAAGTACGTGGGATGGGAGTCATTGCAACACAGTCCTAGCAGAATAGATATCATGTGTCCCGGGTTGGCTCACCCTGCTTGTTTTCAAAGCAGTGTATTTGGGTCACCAACACTCTCCTCTAACCTACTGAGTTTCTAACTAAGTTTAGCAAAACTTGCGCACATGGTACACACAAACATCTTGTTTGCTTGGTGGGCCTCAGCTGCACACTGAACATAGTAAGTGTGCAAAACAGAGGGCCCTGGTCAGAAATGGTGCCATAAATATCGTGGCCTGAGCTGAAGGTATGCACAAACTGACTTGTTGATCCACAGCTCTTGCTTGCTGGACAGCTAGCCGGCATTGTGGGCTTTAGCCAGAGGCATCTGAGGAAAACCCTTTTTTATTTTTATGAGCCTGGGGGCAAAGAGTCTAGTGTTCTCAAAAAACTTTATTGTTTTTCATTTTCAGTTGACAGTGAAATTAAATTTCTCTGCCTCATTGCAAACACATGGAGCCCTTGGGCCTGTTGTCTTTTGTGATAACCCTAAAATTTTGATCTGTAAAGTTGTTGTTAATCAACATAAAGTGAAGTCAAAGTCATCAGTTCTGCTCAGCTAACCAAATGTGCTTTTCCCCCAACAGTATGAAGTGAAACGGAACTGAATTTTTGTACCATCCGCAACTGCTTCAAGTTCAGATCATAACAAAGAAACTGAAGATCAACCTCCAAAACAAGCAAAGTTGCAACACCGAAGACGCATAGAAAAAAAACGGATCACTTCAAGGGTTTAAAACACAAGAAGTAACCAAATCCTGAAACGACCAAAGAAGACGCACATCAGCCCAATTGTAACACGGAAGAGAAGCAATCCTATGCCCAAGCATATTCTGAGAAGACCAGCTGATCTGAAACCAGAAGTTTGTGCCTACTCAACAGCTTTGACAAAGCACACGTCCCAACGCTGCTCCTAGCCCTCCTCATCCTCACCACACCACGATTCACCACCGGGGTGTGGAGTGGGCTGCTATCTGCTAGTTTTATTTCCCCCCCATAGTTCCCACCCCATCTGTCCCCTTCTCTACTCCTCCCATTGTTTTTCATTGTAATTTTTTTCTAAGCAGTGTTATTGCACCTGCGTTTTGCCTTTTTTGCGCTAGATTTCTCCCCCTTTTTTGCTTTATGCAACCATCTAGAACTTGTGCCAGAAACCTGTAACAAGTGTGTGTGTGTGTGTGTGTTCAACTGTGTGCGTGAAGAGATCCGCAGGAACTGCGTAGTCATTGATCCTGAGACTTGCAAGATTCAAGACGACGAATAAAGGTGGGTTTCAGTTGGTATTCCAGTCACAACACGAGACAACTGTACTTTTTAATTGTTTAGGCTAGGCTAATCACTTATGATTTCATTTGTCATGTTTTGAATGATTTCCTCTCCCCTCCAATATGCTGAAAATATTTCCCTGTATGGGGTTTAAGGATTCAGATAAAAAAAATTGATACTGCAAGTTGGGTGGAATTCAGAAGCGGTGATTGGCAAATCCCCAGTTTGTACACATTACCCCAGTATACAGATGAACAAACACAGATTGTGTAACACTCGGTTCTGATTCAGTTTGGCCAGCTGTGCTGATTTTAGGCAGCAATGCAGAGGTTGTTTTCATTTGTCACTGAACCCATATAAAAGTGAAATTGTCCTCTTTGTCAAAGTTGGATGTTGTTTCAGCAAACAAACACGCGTGCTACTATTTTTAAAATGGCTTTTATTGAAACTTTAAATGGATTTGTGGCCTCATCAATTAAATTTTGGGGTTCTCAACGTTTAAATGGCAACATCTTCGGTGGTTATTTGCAGCAGCTGATTTCACTGAGATGCCCATCTTCAACCACAGAGATGGAAATATCAGTGAAAGCAGCCGCTGCAGTGCGTGGTTTGAAATAAACCTTGTATATTCATTCCTCTTTGCACATGATGGCACATCTCTAATGTGGAATGAGTGTGATAAGTCCTACTGTGTTGAAAGTTTGATTCTATCAGGTCAGTGACCTCTACTCTACATTGCTATTTGCTAAAGATAACTTCTTAAAACAAAAGCCAGCTGAGCTGAACCGCCACCACCTCCAAAACAGTTAGACTGGTTATTCAATCTAGTTTGAGAATGATTTGATTGCTTTCCCACACCCAGCCCGCACCTTTTTCCTATTCTGTCGTTTTTAAAAGTCATATCCTCCCTGATTTTTGCCTCTTCAACTCCCTCCCTGGGGGATAAAAGCCCACAGCTATTTTCCTTTTTGTTTGTGACACTTGGCACACTGGCTGACCTCTCTGCCTTACCCGTTATGTTTGTTCCTCTCTTCACCCTTGCAGACATCCAGCGGTGTATCATTGGGTGGTTACATAAAAAATAGAACTTAACAGTCAAGCAAAAAAAAATTCAAACCAGTAATCAAGTTCAGCAAGTGCTCGAGCAAGTTTGGTCCGAGTTTATGGGAAAATATGGGCAGCCCCTGGAAAGGCTTTGTTGAGTTTACCTTGCCTGCGTCGCCACCCACCGCGTTTGTTAGCGCTGACCTGAGCAGCACCTCCCCTGTCGGACTCAGCCTGTCGCCATATGGCCGATCCGTAAGTTCCACCTTCCCACCTCCTTTTCTACGTGCCCCACCCCATCGAACACCCATCCACCCACCTTGCCCTGCATCTCTCTGCTGTGAATGGCCTAACCTCTTTCATCCTTTTCGGGCTCCCGAGACTAGCCTCTGCTCAGTTATATTGTTGCAGGGTGAGAGGTGTTCCGTTGATTAGACTGTAGAAATTTGATGCTTTTTAACAAGTCCTGAAGAGCCTTTTTTTCTCCATTTTTAATTTGCGTCACATTCCGGTAAAACCTTAGTTGGGCCACAACTTGACTCAAAACAAGCTCAACTGCATACCAGTTGGTCCTGGTATGTAGTTCAAAACTGAAATAAATTAGATGGGTACTTACCCATCGACATTGAATTAAAGTCCTTTGTTATCTCTGAGACCAAAATGTTTTTTACGTAGATGTAATGAGTAATCGCTGCAGGGCAACCAAATCAAAATGGCATGCGGCCTGTTTACTCAGGTCTTTTAATGTCCTGTGTTAAAGAACATTAAAGTATCTAAGACCTCTGTATATGTTCCGTCTTCTAGCTCATCGTGGTAGTGCAGTACAGGGCCTAACTGAAGAGGCTGCTCTGGGACCCCCCCACCCCCTCTCATAACCCATAACCCATCACAAACTCTCTGTCCACTGTAGACACACCGCTATTTGACCTGTCATTTGCATTTTCTGATTCTCCATCTTCAGTAGTTTTATTTTGCTCGACCTTGAGCAACATTCGCGACACTGCACTTAAACCACTTCACCTTAACTGGCTGCGCAATGAGGTTGGTTAATCTTTTCAGTTTAGTCTGCCTTCTCTGAATAGCCATCCTGTCTGGATACACCAGTTCTTTCAACCACTAATTAGTGCTAGTGATTGATGCTGTAATGGGAGATTGTCATGGTAGCAGATCCAATGTTTTACGGAGTGGCGTTTTGGTTTTCTTACGGCTTGGTATTTTGGTATCAGGATTTGAGTATTGGTGGTTGTGATGAACTAACATATAATGAAATGGCATTGGAGAAACGGTTGTATACAAGAACACGTAGTATATTGCTGTGATATTGCAAAATGTATACATGTTGGGCCTCCAAAAATTGGTCTATGGGCAAACACTGGGTGTTTTATGAAATACCGGCAGATTAGCGAGGTCAAGATACAGTATTTTCTAACGTAATGCTGAATAACAACTTGTGATATCTGGAAAAGGGTAATTTGAAGAATGTGTTAAAGGCTACGACAATGCTCGTTTTCAAAGCTGTTGCCTCCTCCCCAACAGCATACCCAAGTCCTATCCCCAGTGTCAGAAATGGAAAGAGGCTCCTCTGAACCTCCAGTGGCTCGCAACACTGGCTCTGCCCCATCTACCTCTACCGGTCCCATGCCTATCCCCCGCTCCTCCTCCGTCTCTTGCCACCCCCACCCAGGAAGTAAAAAACACAAGCGGACTCCCTTGTATCAGAGATCAGTAAGAGGGCATGTTCGGTGGAGCCCACACTGACTTAACAGCTCCGTGAGCTGCTGTTGTGTCATGAGACTTTTGCTAACAGCATGGTGTGTAGTTGCGTGAAAAGCGAGTTTAATCAGGGTGTAGTGGCAGATTTTGATAAATGAGTATTAATTGGTGTTCCAGTATAATCACTGGTTGGTTGGTAGAGGGAGGTGAACAGTTTTTGAACGTTTGTCTGTCTAACCAGAGCTGCATGAAAAATTGTCGTTGCTGAGGTGATTTCGGACTAAAACCACATGACGAGTTCAGTTAATTTTAACTTTAAGTGCATGTCACTTGTAAGAAAACCAGAAAGTGCCATACTTTTTTTTTTCCAGTCACTTATCCTGAAATTCTATCTAGGCATTACCAGTGTGTGTGTTCCCCTCTGTTGATGACCAGATAGCCCCAGAAGACTCCGATGTAGTTTCACTATTGCTTTGTCCCCACCCCACCCCCCACTTCCTCCTGAAGTCTGCTGTAGCTGCATGTTTGAAGTGTTTTTGTTTTTTTTCGTTTTTTTTAAGGATGGCATCAAACACTGCATTAAACCGTAACCTACTTTTTTTCTTGTCTGCTTCATGTTGATTCACTACTGGATGCGTTTTAACACTTGCTTCTCTTCTTCCCCAGATGAGTTTCGACCCAGGCATGCTCCATAACAATGGGCACACTGCGTACGCTAACGGCACGGGGCCTGGCATTAGAGAGACTGGTGTGGTGGAGAAGCTCCTGACTTCTTACGGGTTCATCCAGTGCTCTGAACGTCAGGCCCGCCTCTTCTTCCACTGCTCCCAGTACAATGGCAACCTGCAGGAGCTTAAAATAGGAGGTGAGAGGCCTTTGACTTGTGTACCACTCATAAATACTTAACCTGTAGAATAGGGGTGTCACGATTTCGATTCTAAATCGGAAACCGATCGAAATTGGCTTCCAATGTCGACCATTGAAATCAAAAGCAGGCGCGTTGATTTTTTTTTTTTTAATATATATATATTTTTTTCTCTCCGCCCCCGCCAACTGGCGTACAAGGAAAAATCAGCTGGACTCTAGAGATGTAACAGCCACCTCACTCATTGTTAAAAATATATACCAGCACAAAAATCACAATTAACATAAGCCACTGTGTTCTGAACACACTTTACATTACAAACTCTAACAAAAGTAACATTTGCATTTTGGAACATAAAACGGCTAACAAACTACTCAGACCAGCACTCATGATGAGAAATGTGGGCTGTCCCTGTCGCTACAATACTCTGGGCACTTCCTGCATGCCTGTGGCATTTTACACTGCATAAATTAGCCTAGCGGTTAGAGGACTTTAGTTATTTAGTTAGTTACTTTTTCTTACATAGCTCTTCTACTCTTACTTGGTTTAACATTAAGTCACTGCATCTCCACAGAACAACACCACGGTTGAGTTTCAGTCTACATGCACGTTTTGTCAGCTCAACATTGTTGAATCAGAGCAGCTGATATTCTTAGCCACAATCTAACGGGACTGCTGAGTGCCGTCTCTCAGCTCTGTGTCCAAAGCTCCGCCTCCGCTCTCGGTGACAAACAACGATCAAAGGAGAGAAACAAGCGCCGACAGTAAATGACAACAAAAACATATTTTTGTAGATGACAGCACACTTGTAATACACTGCATATTGATTTGTTTTGTTTTTGTAATGATTATGTACTGAGGTTGGTCGCACAGATACTGATATTGAAAAGATGCAGCTTTTTATATTGTAGACGGTTGTAATCTCATTTTTTGAAACACTTTTTAAATAAAAAGGGAGTTCAGTTCTCTTTTTAAAGAAGAATTTGAAAGTGTAATGGACAGTTGTCAGGGCATAAAACCAATGATCTGTTGATCTTTATGAATCAAGACTCCATAGTCTAACAGTGTCATGTTTAAATCGAATTGTGACCTTAAAATCGAAAGTCGAATCGTGGATTTGGAGAATCGTGACACCCCGACTGTAGAACGTTGTTGAAAAAAACCAGACAAATACCTGAATTTGTCCCTGTATCATTTCAAGTGTGCTAAGTGTTTGTTTTTCTCCTGCTTCTCTGTCCTCAGATGATGTAGAGTTTGAGGTATCCTCTGATAGGCGCACTGGCAAGCCCATAGCAGTGAAGCTGCTTAAGATAAAGCCAGAGGTGCTGCCAGAGGAGCGCATCTCGGGCCAGGTGGGGCCAGACGTGCACGCCTATCCCTTTACTGTGCTGCATGGTTATATTCATCCAGTTAAGAACACCATTTTATTTTTGGTTCTGTCGTTGTCTTGTCAATTTAACATTTATATGGCCCGTTGTGTTTTGTGGGCAGGGGATGTTATTGTAAGTAAATTGTTGAATTTGATCCACCCTCTAATCCTACATCTAAATTAAAGATTCCCATCAAGATTTACAATACATTTGAATTTCAAATTGGCTTTTTGTGCTGACATGCATGTTTGCTGGAGGTGCTGAATGTCCATAGAACAAATATGGTCAAGTGATCAATGTAATTGCCCAGTGGGTGTATTAATTTCTCTGTGAATGCTCACAGCAACATGTATAGAGAAGTTGGTCAGTCTCTCAAACTAAAACAGATCTGTACATGAACCAGTCTGGTACAGGTCTGTTGTCAATGAGCCCAAATGCTGGATCATTAAGTTCAGTTCTGCAGGGGAAAGCAGAACTGTGCAATGGCAGACTTTGGTGCTTGGCTCATTGTTGATGTACAGTTCATAACATGCAAGTGATGCTGCTCTCCTTGCAAATATACATCTAGGTCTACACGCAGAGCACAACGTGACTCAATGTCATTCACAAAGTTGTTCATTTAGGATATCGTCAACATGCTAGAGTCCGTTGGGAGGCCTGACAGTGTATACTGATTTCACACTGAAGCACTTACAACCATGCTAACCTGTGGGTGGTGCACCACATTTGTGACACTTGATATACTTGTTACTGTGCCATTTGAAATTCAGCCATTTCATCCATCACATGTCCAGAAATATTTTTAATTGGGCTTTGTAATTACAATGGATATTCAACCTGCTATTGGCAGAGCAATTTGCTGATGGCCTCCATCTGTCATTCCCTCCTTCTCTGCAGGTTGTCTCTGCTATCCCGGTGCACTTGGATGGGAAGTCGGCTCCCGGCCAGGTGCCCACTGGCAGCGTTTGTTATGAAAGAAATGGGGTAAGTGTAAGTGTTACGAACTACAGCAGCATGCTTGATCAATGAAATGCGGAATGTTAATGTAATTCAAATGTCATCCTTCCCCTCTTGAGGATCTTGTACAGACAACACTCAATTACTTGCTCTATTCTTGGCTGTGTTTTGCTAAATGCATACTTACATCTGCTCCATGTTATGCGTTTACGTGGACATGAATAAACGGTTTATGAGGTTTATCCTGGTTATGATCATATTCGGGATATGGTGTTTACATGAGCTCAGAGAAGTTGGTTATTGATATTCCCTGCATGCATTAAAAAATACTAGTAATCCGGTAACTGATTACTACATTCTATTTGCGCAGGCACCTGGGATGTTTACAAAATCAAAGGCATTGGGAGACAAGAGCGATGGGAAATTTGACACTAGACACTACACTGTACATTTACTACCACTTGATAACTGCTAATTTCTTCTCTGCTCTTGCTCTTTTGCTCTCGCTCTCAAAACCACACACACACACATTATCCACTGAGCTATTCCTGAAATAAGCTACGCTACTCTTTTAACACTGTCCTCCACTTTGACCGGCGTCAGCCATTCACTGTCACTACCACTACGTACGAAAAAACTCTGCTTCTTTGTCGCTCCAGATGTGGCGCTTTCGCTGCTGCCATTGTTTGTATTTCTGTTAGGGCACTTGGCTGAAGCCGCACCAGCACAATAACCGGGTAAAGGTGTATACATGAAACAGTGGTTGCATCCGAAATTCCATACTAATATGCTATTTAGTACGCTAAAACAGTATGTGACATATTTTAGTATGTCCGAAACCTCAGTATGAAACCAATAGTACGCGAATTGCATACTATTTCCGGTGAAATATTACAGTATGCAGCGTTGCTGCATTAAAATGGTTTACACTTGAATAGTAATTCCCTCCATTCATTTTGAAGATTTTTTTACCGAGTTGCTGGTGTACAATTCATTATTTAAATAAATCAAATTAATTCATATCTATGTATTTATTTGTCATATTTTGTTTTACAAAGTTAGGAAAGTAATGACTAAGTCCAGCCTGATGTTGCCTTACACATAAAAGAATAATCAGAGTCACTTCCACACAGTGAGGCATATAGCTCATTCATTAAACACTGGTATCGGATCGGTACTCGGTATCCGCAGATACCGAAAACCCAGGTATCGGTATCGGGACTAAAAATAGTTGGATCTTTACATCCCTATTGAGTATGTAGTGCATAGTATGTCATTTCAAACGAAGCCAGTAACCCGGTTTCTTTCAGAGTACTCCAGCTAATAATTCGGGTTTCTCATAAACCGGATAAGGACTTATCCGGGTTTCTGAAAATAAGATGTGGTGTTTACATGCTCAAACACAAACGGGATACTCCAAAAAACGATCATAAACGAGTTATTCATGTCCATGTCAACGCACTCATTGATGATGATGATGATGATGATGATATATGTCAATGGTATGCAATGTGTTCATCCCAAGAAAAACAAAAAACAGTAGTGCATTACTACTTCCACCAAGGCCAAAGGCCTAGGAAGGTAATAATGCACTACCGGTTTTTCACCGGCGTTGGTTTGTCCGTTTGGAGGATTACTCCAAAGTGTTGTCCAAAAGTCCGCTATGGATTTGAATGAAATCTTTTGGAGGTGTGGGGTGTGGCACAATGAATAATCCATTAGATTTTGGTGGTGATCCAGGTCATGATTCGGCTTTGGGAATTCTTTTTAATAACTCCGCTCAGCCTGTGCATTAACACCACAGGCTTTAAGACATGCGCAGTGTAACTGATGACGCGTTCATGACGCGTCACCCAGCCTACATGAAACCTGCCTTTGCGGAGGTCTGCGCTCTCTGAGTGCACTTCTAGTTTGAATTTCCATCAGGAGGAATGTAAACAACAGCAACAAAAACATAGGTGAATTCTCTGGGCAGACAGTATGGCTGGCATTTTAAAAAATTCAATTGTTTTAGGGTTAAAAGGTGTCACCCAATCCCTTTATTAACAAAGTTAAACCCTGTTGTGACTTTCCACAGGAAGTGTTCTACCTTACCTACACTCCTGATGATGTGGAGGGAAATATCCATCTGGACACAGGCGACAAAGTTAGCTTTTATATGGAAACCAACAAGCAGTAAGTATTTACACCATGTCAGCATTGTCTTAATAATTTACAGCTTGCGCACGATTTTATATTTAACCTTTTTTTGTATTTCAGTACTGGTGCAGTCAGTGCTCGTAATATTCAACTTGTAAAGAAGAAGCAAATGAGGTGCCAAGGTGTGGTGTGTGCTACAAAGGTAAGGGCCACTAATATCATTATATGGACCTGTCTTATTAAGCAAATTAGACGTAGTATGGTTATCTTGTGTGACAGTTGATGTCATAAAAACAAAACTAAGGGGCCGTTCACATGTTGCGTCTAAAAGCGCATAGAAAACGGCGGCCATGCCGCTTTCATTCTTTTATCCAAGGTGCTTGGGAGTTTGCACTCTTGTCGTGCCTGCCATTACTAAGCAGCCAAAACCTGTGCACTGCCATGACAATGATGATGAAGTTAAGTAATTTAGCAGTAAGCCACACTGACTAAACTGAACAAAGTCAAAATTGTCAGTGTGGCTCACCTTTCAACTGGATGTTGTGACATCCCTGGATGTAAAGAGTGAAGCAGGTAAATATTATCCGCGGGACAGATGTAAAGCTCTGGGTAACGCTGCACTAAAATAATTAACTTCTCCTCCCTTTTATTTACCATATACTGATATTTACAGAGAAAAGAAAAGATATCTGCCGGCTGTAATTGATTGATCCTCGTCACATGACATGCAACACGCATTGCTGTGTTTCAAAAGTTGAACTATTATCTTGGAGGGGGCAGCCGTCGCTCCCTGAAAAGGCGCTTGGGAACGCTTGCTTGCTGCGGCGGCGTCACTCTCCGCTTTTGAGCGCACCTTCCGCACATCTACATTGATAACCATGGATTTGAGGGTGCAAAAAATGCAACGGCCCCTAAACGCACTTTCAGTCCAGGATTATTATTAGCCACTTGCTTGTTTGCAAAAGAGGCAGTGTTTGTTACGATCATATCTTTTAGATATGGTGATGTTGCGTAGCCCAGCATCATATTTAAATGCTAATTATTATATCTGGTTCCATACCGTGACTTCACCATACAGATGAATTTAATGAAGGAATATTGACTAAAATACATCACAAATTTAAGCTTTGAATGTGAGTATCTTTGGCCTCAACAACTGCTAATCCTTTGTTTTTAGTCCCATAAAGTAACCCACTGAACTCTTGTGGCAGGAGCTCCCATTTTGAGTAGTCGGTTGATGATGTACCTGTTATGTTGAACCATGTGTTGTCTTTCAGGAGGCCTTTGGATTCATTGAGAGGGCCGATGTAGTGAAGGAGATCTTCTTTCACTACAGCGAGTTCAAGGGTGATCTGGAGGCTCTGCAGGCCGGAGACGACGTTGAGTTCACCATCAAAGACAGGAATGTAGGTGTTGTCAGGCTTTTCAACTCCCCCCGTCCAGAAATACCTGAGTAGATTTGACCTGCCTGAATGTGCATATATAACATTGTTTACATTTTTTTATGTTCTTGTGGCCGTAGGGTAAAGAGGTCGCCACAGATGTGAGGCTGCTCCCCCAAGGAACTGTCATCTTCGAGGATATCAGCATTGAGCAATTCGAAGGCAGTGTTGTCAAGGTCATACCCAAGGTTCCCACCAAAAACCAGGCAAGTAGATTACAGATCTGGCAAGTTGAATTATGTGTTTGAGAAGTCTTTGGCTGTAAAAGCAAGCATGGAACTGTGACCCACCAATAATGAATAGAACGTTCCTGTTTCGCGCCAAAAGTGTGCCACCCTCTGGTGTGCGAGTTTTCAGATGCCATCCTAGGAAACAAAATGTTACTACTGGTCCAGACCTGTCCTGACCACAACATTCAGTTCGAGCCCCTTAGCATAACATGCAGGCAACTGGGAGTGTTAGCGATACTGATATTTTCTGGGTTTGCATTGTTCTGCAATTAGACTGGCATAGCGCTAGTTGGCGGTGGGGTGTCTATGGCACTGTGTTTCTTTGTGTGCTTCAAACAGTATAGTGACAGAAACAGAGCAGATCATGTTGGAGCTAATAAATGCTGAAAAAAACCTGGCAACCATTGCTGTTGAGCCCTGGTACAACTTTCACAAATCTTTCCTTCATGCTTTCGCAGAACGACCCTCTACCGGGCCGCATCAGTTCCCGGATTGGTTTCACTGACAAGGAACTACCGTTTGGTGAGAAGGACACAAAGTCCAAGGTGACCCTTCTGGAGGGAGACCACATACAGTTCAACATCTCCACCGACCGCAGAGATAAGCTGGAGAGGGCTACCAACATCGACATCCTCCCTGACACCTTCAACTTCACCAAGGAGACCCGCGAAATGGTGGGGATTACAAAAGAATAAATTGATGTGATTTTCTTGAAGTGGTCACTTATATGATGTAATGCATCATTGTAGAGATGAAAGAAACCACTGATTTGAAGGGGCGTCCACATTCTTTGAACTGACAGTAACTTTGCGTCATCCGATCTTCTTCTAGGGGGTGATTGCGGCTATACGCGATGGCTTTGGCTTCATTAAGTGTGTGGATCGGGACGCCAGGATGTTCTTTCACTTCAGTGAAGTCCTGGAGGAAAGCCAACTGCACATCTCCGATGAAGTGGAGTTCACTGTTGTGCCTGTAGGTCCTGTTTTTAAGCTTTTCACAAAAGTATGTATTCTGTCTTACTACTTAATCGGGCACATTTTCATTATTTGTTAATAACAAGCTAAAGTAGATGTCCTGTTGTCTCCAGGATATGCTGTCTGCTCAGAGGAACCATGCCGTGCGCATCAAGAAGCTGCCCAAGGGCACAGTGTCCTTCCATACCCAGTCTGAGCAGCGCTTTATGGGTGTGGTGGAGAAGGAAGTTGTGGCAGCCAGCAAACAGAATGCCAGTCCCACCAAGAGCAAGGAAAAGGTACAGTAGTGCACCGTTATGACAGATATTATTGTACATGAAATTGCACCCGATACGTTCCAAAAACAATAGCCTTATAGTCCATCCCATCCCACAATCACATCAACCCCTCTTCCCAATTTCTGTTTTAGTTCTAATTTTCCTCTTTGCTTTCTCGTCCTATGACGACCTCCTGTTCATGCTCCTTGTTGGTTAGAAAAAAGACAAGGTAGGACTGAGACGTTCTGCATGAAGCCACATGAATAAAGTCTCACAAAGAAATGCTAAAGATACAGACTTATGCCAATAGTCCATGCCTTTCACTAACCTTTAGTCTAAGAAGTAATAATTTGATTCCTAGACCTTTATATGAACAGTTTAAAAGCCGACAATGCAGTGCAATAATACTGTATTCACTCAAGTCATTCAAGTGTGATGTTGACAAGACTTGATGTCTAATAGGTGTCTGTTTCTCTTATTTTTCAAGGCTAAAGTTGTAGAAAAGGTTGGTCTTTGCAGGCGTCTGTCCCACTGATATCCTGCTTTACCTCTTTAGTTGATAGCATGATTTTTGATCACCAATTAACCCTTAGACACATGGACTCAAACTTTGTTTCACTGATTTAGTGAGCTGTATGGCTGCACAATTAATGATGAAACAGAAGTCCCTATTTCTAGAATGGTTTGTCTGTTAAGTGTCTTTAGTAATGTACAGTATACCGGTAATATTTTTTTTTTGTTGGTGCTTCCTAAAAGATATATAAGCAGCACCTTCATTTAATGAACTTATTTTCTGTTCTGTTACTCGGTGGTCTTTTTTTGGCACTTGAAATCAAGACGGCTGATAAATATTTTTGCACTCAAAACGATTATAGTAATTGGAAGTTGCAGCAAGAACACAACAACCGATTAAGAAGCATAAAAACATCTGCTCATGTTCTGTGATCAAGCAGCCTGGCACACTTAATTTGTACTCTTCGTGCTTTTCTTGGGATTAAATGCCTAACAAGATGATGCCAGTAAATCACATGCTGTGATTGGTTCAGGCAATCTCTGTGAATAACTGAGGGGAGAATAAATAATGTGAGTAGTACAGAAGTGTTCTCAATGAAACTGCAATAGTGATGGATAATTATGCAGCCCTTCATAGTAGGCTGTAACTCCGAGCTGTCACAGTAGACTAGGCTAATGCTAACCAACTCAGCTGCTACAGAATAATGCACTCTCACATGCTTGTGTGGGCTGTCTGCACACATCTTCTAATACACTACATACTCTCAAATCATCCGATTGAATCGTTTGAGACCTTGATAGGTCCAGCTGATTCCACCAGCTTTGTTGAGAAAACATTGATGAGACTATTGGCCCTGGCTGGAGCCTGCTGGATCAAGCATTGGTGATGCTCCTTATTGGAAAGATGATGTGATTTGTTGACTCCTGTAGGAATCTGAGGAAGGAGTGATTGCATATGAAGACTGTGGAGTGAAGCTCACTGTGCCATACCATAACAAGGACCTAGAAGGAGGAGGATACCCACAGGTCGGAGACAAGGTATCCACTGAGTGACACTGCACTCAGTCATTTTGCTTGAGATTAAAGCCC
>CAKALU010067101.1:2384-74218 GCA_916700995.1 Hozukius guyotensis | reverse complement strand
CCCCCCCCCCCCCCCCCCCCCCCCTCCAGCCAGTGTTACTTCTGGTTTTCCGGTTAACCTTGTTTCTAAAACAGAGAATGGGGTGTGGTTAATATTCAGATGTAATTCATCACCATGGCAACCAGATTGCATCGTTTTTCAACCCTGTTTAAATGAAACCAGCGGCAGTATATTGGAATATGGCTATATGGTACTGAATTTGATGAATTTACTGTTTATCAGACCACAAATGAGAAAAGAATGCACCAACTCTCTCACTCGCTCTCTTCTTTACCGTTACCTTCTGGCGAGGCAACCGTCTGGCTGCTGCTGCACTGAGGAGCCGCAACGCCACACACCAGCCACAACACACCACAGGACGAATAGACATGTTGCAGAGCCGTTTCAAATGCAGTTTCGGGACATTTTGGAGGTGCACCAGCCGCTGTCGCCTCAGCTCCCAGCACTAACACCGCACCGGGCTGCACTGTGATTCGTTTGTTTCTCTAACGGGACTTTTCTCTTGTTTTCTCTTGGGCTGAAAGTTGTGCGCTACTGGGCGTTCGGACCTGTTAGAAGCCGGTGCACCTCCAAAACATCCCAAAACTGCATTTAAAACGGCAGGCAACAGTGTCTATGATCCGTCCTGCGGTGCGCTGTGGCCGGACACAGCACCGGCGTTCCGTCAATTTATCTCCAGTAGGAGGAGACGGTGAAGAAGAGAGCGAGTGAGAGAGACAGTGTATTGTGATAATTCTGCAGATTTGATTTCGTTAGCTAGCTCACAACGATGTTTATCGGTCAGACGCAAAGAAGCGTGACTGCACCTGCGAAAGCTTGGAAGATGACGTATGACCTGCTGCTTCTACTATAGTCATACGTTATCTTCCCGTTTTGGCAACAACCTTTTTTTATTTGTCAAAAAAAATTGTCAAACAGTGTGGCTAATCAACATTTTCAGGAAAGTTGTCACTCGAATACATATGAAATATCAAACATGCCAAAATACACTGGAGGGGGCTTTAAATGAAGACTGCACAAAGAGTAAAAAAGTAAACTCCTCATTGAAAGGACTTGCACATTGAAGGAATGACAACTGTTTCAGACACTGCTGAAGAGGTGTGTAATATGAGGTCTGCTCCTATAGCAGACAAAGGCTGCTAATATTACCCAATGTTTGTAGCTGTGTTTGCAGTGGTGATTTTAGTTTCTTCAAACTTGTAGTTTGTTTGGTCTACCCCGTGTGTGACTTATTGTTTGTCCTCTAGGTGGAGTTCTCCATCAACGAAGTGAAGCGAACTGGCCAGCAGAGCGCCGTCTCCATTAGGGTCCTCAACCGGAACGCCTCCAATGCCAAGAGACTGCTTGGATTTGTTGCCACACTGAAGGACAACTTTGGTTTCATTGAGACAGCAAATCATGACCAGGAGATCTTCTTTCACTACAGGTAGAGGCTTAAGTCTTAGATGCCTTTTTTAGATGAGTTAGTTGATGATTTACTTGTTAACTGCATCCAAAGATCTATTAATTCAAATCAGAGTCTCAGTGTATATCTGTTCATCTTTTCAACAGTGAAATGTGTGGAGACTTGGAGAACTTGGAGCTGGGCGACACAGTGGAGTACACTCTGTCTAAAGGAAAAGGAAACAAAGTCAGTGCTGAAAAGGTTACCAAAGTGGCTGCAGGTATGAGGGCTTTAATTCCAGCCAGTTTTAATTTACATAATTCACATTTGTATTATTTGATGTGTGAAATCCACTGTTGTCCATGTTTAGTGAATGGCATTAGTGAGGATGTTGGTGTGACAGCGATGATGGGGAAAGTCATCCGTCCCTTACGCAGTGTGGACCCCTCCCAGACAGAATACCAAGGCCTTATTGAAGTCACAGAGGAAGGTTGGTGTCAAGTTATGGTGGAACTCGTAGACCCAACATTTAAAGCACAGTGTTTTCTTGGGACGATTAAGACAATATCACCCCTCCTCCCTTCTTGATTGTTTCAGGTGCAACTAAAGGCCAGAATTATCCCTTTGGAATCATGGGTATGTCGAACAAGGGCGACTGTCTGCAGAAAGGAGAGCTTGTGAAGTTCCAGGTTTGCACAGTATCCCAAACTGGACAGAAGATGGCCTGTAATGTGGTCCCCCAGCGTAGAGCCTTGGTGGAGTGTGTCAAAGACCAGGTAGTGATCAGCTATTCGTTTTCAGTTTCATTAGAGCATCACATTTATCAGAAAACTCCAGTGTTGAAGTTACTGTTCATTCAGCACAGGTTGTGCTGAAATTAATGAATTTTGAATCCTGAAGTTGTTTTATTTTTTTGCCCCTCCCTCCCCCCAGTTTGGCTTCATCACATATGAAGTTGGTGAGAGCAAGAAGCTGTTCTTCCATGTAAAAGAAGTGCAAGATGGCCTAGAGCTCCAGACCGGGGATGAGGTGGAGTTCTCCGTTGTCCTCAATCAACGCACAGGAAAATGTAGTGCCTGCAACGTGCGCAGAGTCAGGTAAAGGACTCCACAACCAGCTTTACATTTTGGTTCAGTTAACTATAATTTCAATGAGCGGCTCTCCTTCATCGGAGGCAGACCACTAAAGGACCAGTGTGTAACCTTTAGGGGGATCTATTGGCCGAAATGGAATATAATAAGTATGTTTTCTTTAGTGTATAATCACCTGAAAATAAGAATTGTTTTTTTTGTTAAATTAGAATGAGTCATTTATATCCACATAGGGAGTGCGTCCTCTCTTCACGTAGCTGGCTGCCATGTTTCTACAGTAGCCTGGAACGGACAAACCAAACACTGTTAACTTTTCCTGCTTGGGCCGGGAAACCAGACACAGGAAACTTCTGTTGGTCTTTAGGAGCTGCAGCATTTATTTCTGCACAAACTTCCACTGTACATTCACTTAATATTCTCAGAGCTAAACGAACTCTGTCTTCTGCTCCACTAGCTCACTTGTTCCCTCACATACACAGCCGCCGCTCTCCCTCTTGCTTCACCACTCACTTCCCACGTACACACACACACACACGCACACACACACTCTGGCTCCTTTTATTCTTCAAATGACCTATGCTACTCTTACAACAACTGTCTCTAGATAGGGCCATCCACGTTTTCCACCAACATAGTTCTCCTATACGCTTGGCACATGGGAAAGGTTTAAATTGGTTGCAATCTGTAACCTCACCACTAGATGGCGCTAAATCCTACACACCGTTTCTTTTAAATTGACAAAATAAAATGACAAACATCGCCCAAAAAGTCACCCAAAAAAAACACCCAGCGGCTAGGGTTGGCCAATTGGCCAACCCTAGCGACATACAGTATCTTTGGTGACATTTTCAAGTGACAAAGGATGAAAAAGAATTGGTCTCAATGTTGATCTTGAATGCTCATTATGTACCTGATGTTACAGCGAGGGGCCTAAACCAGTGGTGACTCCGCGTCCAGATCGTCTGGTGAACCGACTGAAGAGCATCACTCTTGACGACGCCAGTGCTCCTCGCCTGGTGATTGTAAGACAGCCTCGTGGTCCTGACAATTCAAAGGTATGACCAAGCCTGTGCTATTGCCACATTTTGTCCGTGCTGTGAATGTAGCTGCTGTCTTTGACCTTCTATGTAATTCTAGTGAAATGACAACTTCAAATACCAATTTTAACTGTTAATATAAAGTTGTTGCGAAAACATTACTATACTGGGTTATATTCTGAATATGTGGAATGAAATGTACACTTGCATTTCTGTAAGATGCGAAATTAATCCCATCCGTCCTCTTCTATACAGGGCTTCAATGTGGAGCGCAAGACTCGCCAGCCCGGCGTCATTGACTGAGCAATAAAGAGCCCGCCCCGTTTGGTGTTGGTGGGATGTTGTCCCCATGGGTGACAGCAGGGGATAAGGGAATTTGATTTGACACATGCTTGTACACACAAACTCATACACAAAACATACGCACACATACAGTAATCGGCATGTGTAATCTTTGTCCCCATCGATAGCTGCGAGGGAACTTTTCTCATTCCACAGTTCCCTGCCTCCCATGTATGACGTACTTGATACGGAGTTCCACACTGCAGTGTCCACGGGGTCTCTGAGTGTGTATGCGCGTGTGTGACGTATCCTAGAAGTGATTATAGTGTGTAACGGAGGTATTTGTTTCTGAGGGTCTCGTCCCTCTAAATCAGAGTGACTGTGTGGCTGTCTATGTCCCTATCTTTTGAATCTGCTTTGTCTGGAATTCTGCACCTGTAATCTGTCCAGTAGTTTTGCCTGGGTGTCTCACGTCTTTTGAGCATCTGCTCCATTTTTTTTTTTTTTCCTTCTCTCATATTTTTGCTCCTTTACCCATGGAAACTTAAAAAATGGTTACATTGTCAAGTTTCCACTACTGTATGCTTTCCTACAAGACGCATAAAGCAAAGCAAAGTTCCCTCCATAAGGAGGATCATATTTCTCATGTGCGGGCTTAAACTGAGGATTCTTCTCTGCTCGGTTTTTTGAGCAGTTTTTAAAACGCTTTATTGAAGAGCTGAAGTGAAAGCATGGTGTGTGATTGTGTGTGCGTGTGTGTGTGTGTGATGTATGTGGATGTCAATGTAGTTAATCTAATGGGATTTACTTTTACCAATATGGAGCCTTTAGATACCTTTTTGGTGTTCACATGCTCCACCTAAGCAATTTTCCCAGGTGCAGAATTCCTCGAGGCATCTTATATCTGCAGTTCTTTTATACTACGTTTTTTTTTTTTTTTTTCTTGCACATATTTCTGCTTTTTTTTTCCATTGAAAACTCAATCTGCTAATATTGAATTAAGTAAGAATAAGGTGCCTAAAAACTACGAGCAAAATGAAATGAAAAAAAAAAAGAAAAAAACTAAAAATTAGATGTATCCTCTGTTCCCAGCCAACCGCCAAAACATTGAGAACAATCTTAGGGTGGCTTTCTTTTCTAGTAGAAATAATACTGATATGCATCCCGAACCTGTGGGTTGAACTATACTGTATGTAATGTGTGCTTTTTTTGCTTAGTGAAAGTTCATTGAAACTTCAGATATAACAAAAAAACGAATTTAACTTAAAGAAGGCGAAAGGTAAAGTATTAGAAATTCAGTTTAAAAAAAAATAAAAAAAATAAAAAGCATTAAGGAATCAGGTTACCAGTTATTGTGCGCCCGAGACATGGTGGGTGAGCTGTTGTGCCTCTGCACATTAAGTTACAGTCTAAATTAATTTCAACTTTGGAGATCACCGGGTTTCAGTTGAACCACGAACAGAGGTTCTCATGTACTTTTGTTAATGGTCTTGAATGAAACAATTGAATTAAAGTTTTATGAAAATCATGAGCTGTTTTGTAATTGTCTCATTTCAGAGAAAGCCTGCTTTATTTATGACTTAATAAGGACAACTTCAAGCATAATGTAGCTGTGAAAACAATTTTATTATGTTGACCAATGTTGCACTCCGGTGTTCACTTGAGGGCAAGAAATAACTTAAAAAAAAATACATTAGCCAACAGTTATTACAAAAAGACAAAGGTGCATATGCTTATATAATAAACATTAACAATTAGGGCTTCTCAGCAGAGGACATAATTTACAAATTTGCTAGAGATGAAGCTCAATGAATACTTGCACCAGCTCTCTTGAGGTGTGCAGTTGTATGTATTATTTTAGTTTGTGAGAACAGTAAAATGCTTCATCCAATCCATAATTTCTTCAGGGCTAATTCTTTGCTTGCATCCTCAGAGACCGCACATTCTTCCAGGGTCACCGTTTCATTCAGTTCAGTATAAAAAGTAATCTTTCCTCAAATCGAGGGCAGATGAAAGCTGTCTTTTTGAAGCAAAGGCTGTAATACAGTCCTTTTGATTTCCCTCTCTTTCATTAAGGGTGTACGCTACACCCTTAATGAAAGAGAGGGAAATCAAAAGGACTGTATTCGCACAATATATTTAATAATTTACCAGAATGCAGGGTCACATGTGTTGGATACTCACGATGGCAAGGACCCTTGCTAACACTTTATAATAACCATCATTTATGAATGGTAAATTGATAGCTAATTAATAGCTATTTTACTGTTAAATAATGAACTGATAATTCATGTTTAATAATTATTAGTAATTATTAATAATTCTATAATTTCTGTTATTTTCTCAGTTTGTGTAATATGAAATAATTAGTTTATAAATTATATTGTATCATAGCTGATAAGAGATAACAATTACATTCTGATTATATTAATCTATTCATTATCAGTTTATTGTTGCACACAACATTTAATATACTACATTAAGTGTTTGTTAATAATTACAAATCATTTGTAAACCTTTAAGAAATCTTTGTAAAACCTCTATAAACATTACAGAGATAGATGGACCAAAAAACAATTATTAACCATTGACAAAGTATTAACCATTTAAATAATGTTTATAGATGCTTTACAAAATATTTATTAACAAATTAACAAGGTATTATAATCATCAGTGTTACAAATATCTGGTCCATCTATCTCTGTAATGTATATAGATGTTTTATAAACAATTTCTTAAAGGTTTTCAAATCAATTCATAATCATTAAGAAATACTTCTACAATATATAGCATATAAAATGTTGTGTGCAATAATAAACTGTTAAAATAACATACATTATAGCATTACTAATAATTAGTAAACATTATGATTTCATGGTTTAACAGAAAAATAACTACATTTTAATTAACTATCAATTTACCATTTATAAATGATGGTTATTATAACGTGTCATTTGAATTTAAAATGTAAAGTTTGTGAATCTTCTTTCATTGTCTGTTAATTTGAAATGTGCTGTACACAAAAACAGGCTTAAAGCTTCTTTTTTTATTATTATTTTCTATTATGGAGGCACTTCCTGTTGAAAGACATTCAATTCAATCCTCTGCCCTTGTTCCCTTGCTGAGGACAACAGGGGTGCACTTCTAATACGGGACAGCAAGTATGGGATAGATATACTCAATATAAGATAAAGCAGGACGATCTTGCATTTTGCAGAATGAAATTACCACAATTGGTGTGCAAGGAAGCATTCCTAATATTGTAATTCCTAATACCCTGTTAATTTGATTCTAGACCTTGGTGCTGCCCAGATATATAGTGAGCTCAGAGCGATGAACCATCTTCTTTTGAGTCTGTGATCGAGGGGTTTGGGTTTGAGCCCAGCGTTTCCACCACTCCCTCAGCTCGCTGGGCCCAGTGGGCCGGCGCTCCTTTATCTGGTTGGGAGTAACTAGAGCATGAGGAGGGTCCAAGTCCTCTCTGGGCAGGAACTTCCTGTTAACATTTACATCCCCATCTGGATCAGATTGTTGCCGATTTAGCTCCTTAGTTGAAACGGCTGAAATCTCCGTGGCGTCATTCGCACCAACTTCTGCAAACCTCTCTGAATCTGAATGAACGACGTTTTGAGTGGCGAAGAAATGGAGCCCCTGCATTTTGCGCTTGTACTCCTCCAGTTTGGCCTTGCACCCCACAGCGTTTTCCCTCATCTCAAGGAACTGGCTCTGCAAATCTTTCTCGTAACCTTCCTCCGCCTTTAATTCATTCTCCCAAAACTTGATCTGCTCCATCTCCTCTTCAGCCGTTCTCTGCTGGGCTTCCTGCTCGGCCTTTTTAGCCCTCTGTTTTTCCTCGAGCTCCAAAATCTGTTTGTCTATGCGTGCTATCTGGACCTGTAAGTCCTGCAACCAGCTGAGCTGATATATTATGATTTCTCTTAGACTGTTTTTCTCATCTTTAGTTGTAGCACAGTTTGAACTGGACGGGTCATCGGATTTTGGTTTCTCAGAGCGTTTGCTTTCTTTCCCCCTCGTCTGACTTCCCATGCAGCAGGATGTTTGATGATCCAAGTCCGACTTTAAACTTTTCTGACCTCTGACTTTGCTTCTACTTCTTCGACCTTCGTCAACAGTGAGAGAAACACCCAAAGAGGTACGATTCCATTTATCCGTCCGCTTACTGTTTTCCTTATCACAGGCAGTGCTATAGACCTTGCCTTTACCCAGACTCTCCAGCCATTCCCAGGCCTCCTCCATGAGTGTCAGAGACTTTCTTTTAGGCCTTTTCAGCTCCTCTTTTTGCTGCTCAGCTTCTGGTCTCAAACACGACAGCGGTGGCAAGCTTCGACGATGCGAACTTAGTGAACCACTACCCCGCCGCATTCTGGTGCCCGCATCTTTCCTTCTCAGCGGCGGGCAGGGCTGGTACCTGCCAACTTTTGTCCTGCTCATTTCATCCAAGACCAAGGGTCCGTTGTGGAGCAGCGTAAGTCGGACATCCCTGGTCTGCTCACCGTACTTCTCAAGAGTCTCCAGAAGGCATTCATTGGGGGCCATGCACCGCTCAAAGTCTTTAAATTTCTCCTGTAACGTGTAGCGCCCGGTTTGAGCTAAAAGAGAAGGATGACACTGTGGTTGTCAGCATGTCAGAACGTAAATCTTATTACTATGCAGAGCCACAGATGACATACATACCCAAGGCTTGAGCCAACGCTAGGACTACTTCTTGGCATGTTGTTTCCTCTGTAACGCCACATACCACGCGTGGGATACCGTCCACCCACACCTTCACTTCCATTGTACCCAATCTGTTGTTTGAAAAGGACAAAGTTCACTCAATGTGTGGCACATGTTGTTTTGGGAAGTGGCGGAGACAGCTAGATGACCCCCATTAACATTCCCTGTAATCTGTCTGCCCAGCATGTGTTGGTCAAGCTTGAGGGCAGTTTAAAGCCTTTTTGTAGGCTGTCTACAGTGACAGTGTTCCCATAATACTGAAAATAAATGAACAGAAAACACACGGTTAATAATGGCTTTAAAAGAAAACATTAGAAGCACCTACCTTTGTGTCCCGTCTGTAGTACAGATGCTCGGACCTCTCTGCTCCGGCCGGGGAACATTCTGGTTGGGAGGAACTCTTGAGCAATTAAGAGCGATTAAAATTCCTGGAGTCACCTACCACTGGAGGACAGTTTATGATCCCACCCATCTTGCGTAGTTTGAAAAAAACACAGCAAAGTTGAACTTCTCAAGGTTGAATTTGTACGACAAAAAAAAAATAAATAGAGAAGCAGGAGATATTTTGTAAGTCACGGTCGGTACTGATGCAAATTATCAGTGTCATGTTATTTGGGCAAATTTTCACCACTGGAGTTTTTTGCAGTCCATACTTGTCCATAGAGTAGTGGAGGGATGACATATTTTTGTCGGCCAACCCGGAAGAATCACACAGGTTCCCTCCACAAAAAGCCAATAGAATTTTTTCCATTGGATTTTGGATTATTGCAGAAAATCAGCTCTGTGGCAAACAGGTTTATACTTGCACGTTTTGTTCCGTAAAATAATTTCTACAAATGAACTCCACTTTTTATGATTTCTGAAGTGTAATTGCAATCGGCAGAAGTAAAAATCTAACATTGTAATATATAAACGAACTACACTATGAACGCGAGTATACGCAACGAGGCTGTAAAGTGATACCGTTGAGTAGTCTCAATTAGCCACTTGTTAACAACTGCCTTTTTTAAGACACATAAAGGCTTCATAATTCATGAGTGGGATATTTATTGACGTATTTTATGGCGTAAAACAAAACGTAAATCTCTTAAGCTTAACCACAGACCTTATTTCAGGCATCTAACTAAAAACCCATATCGAGAGATTTTAAAATGTGAAATGACTCTTTAATGTGCATTAGGCTCTAGTTTAAGAAAACATAATCTATGATGTCCTAGCATAACTAAGACTGAAGGCAGTGCCTTTTGTGGAGTTTAATCTAAACAGTCTAATGAAACTTGCTGTTCCTGAAAACAAACAGGTCCTGTATACGTGCATTCACTCCTGATTATGTGGTCATGCTGTTTTTAGATCTGGGTGTTCCTCTTTATCTTTCCAACAGGAAGGGTGATTACTATCCAAACGGAACATGTAAACATGCAGATCTTGTAAACTGTGCAGTGAGTGAGTACTATCGCACATACTCATTCCTCAGTTCCTCTGAGCTCTGCTGCTAAATCTTCTGACCTGTCATTCATTAAAAGCAGGGCTATTTCATTTCAGCTAATGCACTACAATTTATCTTTTTTTTCTGGTAACGTGTCAGTTTCTGCTTTTCACTCAAGGACCGTATAATAAAATGACTATACAAAAGATGTTGCATGTAATAAACTCTGCGGTTCATACTTGCAGAGTGCAACACGGTGCATTAACGCGGCTGTAACGCTGCATTGATCTTTATGTCAGAAGTCTCTGTGTGGCCGTTGCAGGAGCTCAGGTTTCAGATGTCTTCCCACATGATCTGTAGTCACCACTTAACCTGACATCATATTCAATACCAAACAAAATATTGTTATATGACACCAACATGAACTATTTATATATTGTAAATATATTAATGGAGGTATTTTTTTTCACAGCTGCTTCTCCAAGCTTACCATATGATGCTTGAAATTAATTACAAAAGTGTAAATCAAAGGAAATGTCTGTGTGGCCAAACACTACCCACTCTCTCTGGGAGCACCTGTTGTAATTTGGTAGTCCCTGACAGGCCGGGTGGTGACGATAGGAGGAATATGAGACGGGGAAACTTGGACTCCGTGCTCCCCCTTGCCCATGTAAACCACATGTCCAGCTGCTGATAGTTTCTCAGGTTCACGGTGAGGAACAGTCAGATCTCTCTAGACCACGGAAGAGAAATTCTCGAGAGAACCGATCATACATGTCAGCCTGTGCATTTGTCCTTCAAGTTCACATTCATGTGGCAACTTGGCAAACGCTGTGGAAATGTAGGATAAAACATTCACACACAGAGGAAATGTTCAAGCTCAAACTTGTATCAGTGTATCAGATCATTTGTTGGAAGGAAATTCATTCTATTTCTTTATTATACAAGTATTTTTTATTGAGAACATGCTGTCCAAATAGCACAACAACCAAGACATGAGTAGGTTAAATTCATCTCTAACATTCACATTAATGTTTCAATACTGTTGATTCTCGTGTCACTACTTTAATTCCAGTCATCAGTAAACCATAAACTGTAGTTTTAGCTGGAATCTTAAAATATTATAAAGGTATGCTTATGAAATGTATTATCTGAAAAAGATTATTTACAAAATGTCCTGTTAAAAAATTCTGTCTGGCATTTTTATTTCTCTACTGGCTGAACTGACTGACTGCCAGTTTCTAACTTGACCTCTTTCACTAGTTGCAGAGGAACTTTTGACATTTAGGATCACATTCCCTAAAAATAGACGGCTTGTTAAGTGTCTTGGAGCTGCACAGCGTCTTAGGATGAACGGAGAAGCAGAAGTGTGTTACACAAGTGGATTTTTCCTGCCTATACCCACCCAAAATTACAAATTTTTTCCACTTTCCTCTTCCGGTATTCCGCAGTACAGATAGTGTTGGTTTTATTAGTGGAGGTTTTGAAATACCCGTCTCTGAGATTTCTGCCCACTCCCTGATACAATGGAGTTGAATGGAATTTTCTTTGTGATGCTGAAAGCAGTAAAAATGCCATTAAAAATGTTTAACAGCAATTGAAATTGCTGTTTTTGTGGAAAAGATGCTCTCACCAGTTACTCTCGTAAGAGATGGATACTACCTGGTAATTAAGGGCAGGTTATTTGTGAGGACGTCACCTCCACCTGTCTGCAAGGCTTTTAGGTACAGTGGATATTACTTTCCCATTTTTTAGCCATGCTAACAGCATGGGGTTACAATGTTGGTCCATCGCTTTGGTCCTGACTGAAATATCTCAATAACTATTGGATGGATTGCCATGGAATTTGGAACAGATATTTGTGGTCCCATGAGTATGGATCCTACTGACCTTGGTGACCCCTTGGCTTTTCCTCTAGCGCCATCAGCTGGTCAAAAATGTTTAATTATCGACCAAATACCTGCAAAACTGACTTTATACTACTTTGTTTGTAGTGCTAATTAGTGCCAACATGCTAAACTAAGATGGTTATGGTAAACATTATAGAGTGGTGCAGGGATGAAGTATTTTTGTAGGCCAGCCAGGAAGTTAGCATCGCACCGGTTCCCTCGACAAAAAGCAAATGGGATTTTTCCATTGGCTTTTAGATTATTGCAGAAAATAAGCTCTGTGGCAAACAAACTTTATGATAGGCCTTCTTACACGTTTTGTTCAGCAAGATAATCTTCACAAATGAACACCACTTTTTTGATTTTTGAAGTGTAAATGCAATCACCAGAAGTGAAAAGCTAACCTTAGGCTATAAACAATCTATACTACTTCACGTCACCACCACTAAAGGCGGACTAGTGTTGGGCGTGATGACGTTTAAAGGGTAACTTCTATATTTTTCAACTTGGACCCTATTTTCCAAAGTTTTTGTGTCTAAGTGACTAATGGGGACAACAATTTTTGTTATTGGTCCAATATTGAGGGATAACACTGTAACCAGCAGACGTGAAACAAACTGCGAGTGCAGAGCGCTCCAGGGATGACGTATTTCTGTAGGCCAACCAGGAAGTTAGCATCGCACCGGTTCCCTCGACAAAAACACAATGGGATTTTTCCATTGAGTTTTGTATTATTGCAGAAAATAAGCTATGTGGCAAACACATGTCTATGATACTTACACGTTTTGTTCAGCAAGATAATCTTCACAAATGAACACCACTTTTAGTGTAAATGCAATCACTCTATTAGAAGACATGACGGACCGGGGCTAGCTGTTTAGCATGCTGATTTCAGTAGATATCTCTGCAACATAAACATAGACATCTTTGACACGTCAACACTGTAACCTCTTCACATTCTGTCGATAATATTAGTTCATTTTTTGAATGTTCTAAGCTAAATTTCTGGCAATATCACATTGCACCTTTAACACATGAGCACCCATCTAAAAACCCACCCAGCATGTGCAGATCTACTTGTGCAGCTATCAGGGTGTTATGTAATAGACTACAAGTTCCCTCACACACACACACACACACACATGCACGTCTCTTTGTCTACACACCAGTGCGCCTCTCAGGGAGTCCTGTGTGCACATAGACAACTTAAAATAGAGTTGGACACATATGAGTTGCCCCGTTACGTCTAGGCGTGTCCCGTGTGGGCATGGTTCAGGTTCTGGTTACACGTGAGAGGCAGAAGGAGCTTAATATTGCACAGACCAAGCACAGGGCTTCACACTTCCTGTCTACAGGGGTCCAGTGGCTGTCCACCCTTTACCAAGTCCTCAGGGAGCGTTTCACAGGAAGATCGTCACCATGCCGAAAGTCTTAGTGCCAGGTGAGTATGGGCACAATGACTCTGGGGTTGAACATGCACTCTCATCTATAGAAGGAGCGTTTGGATAGCATTTTCAAAAAGTTATTTCATATTGACACATGACTGACTTTAAAGATGAACAGAGGAAGCCTTCACCTTAAGTGTATTCATTTTTGTGATGCTTTTCCATGGATGCTTTGGCCAACACATGAAAAACTGACCTTTCTGTCAGAAAGCCACCCTCATGTCTGCTTGTTGAGCTGTATGGAAATAATGGAAGTGACAACACACAAAACTTTGCAAATATGCTTTGAATGCATATTACAGGGGTCTCACCCCGTACTGTGTGTAATATCAGCAGCTGTTAGGGTAATAAATCCCCATCAGTTTGCCACTGTTACATTGTCAATCTAATGGATGGCACTGACAGCTTTAATGACAGGTTCATTGGGGTTAAAATGTATGTAGTTCCAATATGGAGGCTATATAGACATCACAAGATGTCATCAAATTTTAAATGAAAAAGCTTTTTACCTTTGCAATTTGCGTGATTCCTACGTCAAAATACCTTTCTTGAGCTCAATTGCAAGCATTTGAAATTCATATCATAAAACTCCGGGGGTTGTGTGTCAGTGCATAATCTAGTTAGTGAGTGATTGAGTTTCAGCAGTGAAAATGTCAAGAGGAGATGTTTGATGGATCTGATGTGTCAGCAGATTCTCAGAGGTCAAGTGTGACAGGAGATCAGGTGATGCTCAATTTGTACTTCAGTTTTTAGTTTTGTTCTTGTTCCTTCTTGTAGTTCATCCCTAGTATGAACTACTCAAAGCTCTAAACGGACAGGATTCAAACTTATTTTTTTAATACCGGTATCTCGACATCACAAGTTAATTATAAGAGCCTAAAGTGGGGGTAGGAAGAATGTTTTTGGCATCATTGGGCAAAAATCCCATAATAACCTTTCAGCATATTGTAATTCAAGTGTTCTGAGAGAAAACTAGACTTCTGCACCTCCTCATGGCTCTGTTTTCAGGTTTTAGAAAATCAGCCATAAGGGGAGGCTTTGGCCAATCACAGGTCATTTCAGAGAGAGAGCGTTCCTATTGGCTGTTCATTGAAGGGCGGCAGCTTAATTTGAAAACCGGACATGGTTACACGTGTATCCTTCCACTAACTTCACCAAGTCCATCACTGTCAGCCATAGTACATCCATGCTGTCAGCTCAATCTGGGCAATTTGAACACATTTACCGTCGGCTGATTTGACCTAAACATTTTAAGTAATAATTTGTTATAATTTTTAATTATAACAAAGCTCATGAACTCATGAACTCGAGATAACAGCATTTAAATTTTTTTTGAACCATGTCCGTTTAGGGCTTCTGTAATAAACAGCTCTATCATCAGGCCATCTGCTGCTATTAATAGCTGTAATGTTGTACTGGTGGCTAATTATAGGCTCACCTCCACCAGACATCTGGCAAGTATGATGACACAGTATGCTGTTTAGAGTTTTTCAAAGGGTGAAGAATAGAAATGCAATGGTCTGACCAGCTGCTGTCTGAAGAGCTTGGTTTCACAACTAATAGGTTAAGTGGTTTTAATGATTTGGCAGGTACTGGTGGAGAATGTGTTTGAGACTGTTACCATCTTGTGATACTCTGATGTGACTGCAGAGATTTCACACCAGTGTTGTCGTGCAGTCGGATCCATGCAGGCAGGTTTTACGATCTGCCGGAACAGGTGTGGACAGCTGACAACAAATGTGTTAACGATCAAACTGATCAAATGCAGATGAGTCTCAATGGGTCAGTTTACCCAAATCATACAAAATGGAATGTCCTGGACACTCCATAGATAATCAGCATAACTAACTGTGGACTATATTCTACGAAAGGAATAGTCCCAAAAAATACGCAAAGTCTGTGGACAGTTTTTTTTATTTTTTTTAGCTCACTTACTTCCTTAGTATTGCTGCTTTGAGACATAACCACGCTTGTTTTGTTTCCCTCTAACCTGGACCGTCCTACCCTGTCTGGGACTTTTTCCTTACTCAGCAGAGGGAGGAAGTGAGTATGGAGCTGAGAAACATCCTTAGGAGCTTGGGGAAGATGTGAAGCATTTCAAATGCATGGTTTCTTGTATGGATGTGAGACAGTCACATCAGCAAATATTCTTTCTCCAAAGCGCATTTGAATGCAACCTGGTAATGTGGATCTGAGTAAATGAACGTCTATTCCATATGAAATGGAAAGTAATGGAATACAGTGGAGATTGACACCATTTATTAATCTATCGTTCACATTCAATGTTGGTTCCCTGGTTCATTATATTTGTATATAATCAGATGCTTTACAAACAGAGCATCACCAATCAAAACTGAACTGAATGTGAGCAATTATATCAATAAATGACTTTTCCCAGGTAGCTCAATGACTCTTCCACCATGGGAATGCTTATCAGTTAGCAAAGCAGCACACAAACAAGACCTCCAGACTTGTTTGAACAGCCGATTAGACTGTTGTCAGGCTATTAAATAGTTGTTATCAGTCACTATAAGCCCCATAGATGGGGGCTACTACACCCACTAGTAGGTTTTATCATCTATTCACATGGTAGATCACCAAAAGAAGGTAAAAAAGAACACAACAGCGACCTCTAGCAACAGTAGTAATTATTACAGGAGCAGAAGCAGAAGTCAGGTGCTGTAGTATAGACGGCCTGAAACTCCATATTGGGTGGAGATCAGGAACGATGGATGGGAAACAAATCACAGGGCTTTCACCCAGGAGATCAGAGTCCACATTCTGTGTGAAACCAACAATGTAGTTGTCTTTGTGTTTGTAGTTACTGTAACCCAAAACATAATGTTTTTCCCTAAGCTTAAGTGTTTTTTTTTGCCTTAACCTGAAGAAGTTGTAGTTTTATTGCCTAAACCTAAAGAGGTTGTAGTTTTGTTGTCTA
The DNA here is from genome assembly GCA_916700995.1 of Hozukius guyotensis. Classification (NCBI taxonomy): domain Eukaryota; kingdom Metazoa; phylum Chordata; class Actinopteri; order Perciformes; family Sebastidae; genus Hozukius; species Hozukius guyotensis. The sequence goes on along the minus strand of CAKALU010067101.1, from coordinate 57,989 downwards.
AACCTAAAGAAGATGTAGATTTGTTGCCTAAACCTAAAGAAGTTGTAGATTTGTTGCCTAAACCTAAAGAAGTTGTAGATTTATTGCCTAAACCTAAAGAAGTTGTAGTTTTATTGCCAAAAACCTGTTTTGTTGCCTAAACCTAAAGAAGTTGTAGTTTTATTGCCTAAACAAAAGAAGTTGAAGTTTTATTGCCTAAACCTAAAGAAGTTGTAGTTGTGTTGCGTAAACCTAAAGAAGTTGTAGTTTTGTTGCCCAAACCTAAAGAAGTTGTAGATTTGTTGCCTAAAACTAAAGAAGTTGTAGTTTTATTGCCTAAACCTAAAGAAGTTGTAGTTTTATTGCCTAAACCCAAAGAAGTTGTAGATTTGTTACCTAAACCTAAAGAAGTTGTAGTTTTGTTGGCAAACCTAAAGAAGCCTTTTTGTTTGTGTTCAAAACGTGACGTTTCATTCAATTTTACAACATGTTAGAATGTGTTGCTTTTAAGTTTCACTTTTACAACGCAGTAGGCGTAGTAGGCCCCTAATGACCCACATCTATGGTGCTTATAGCAACTGATAACGCCTATTTAATATTGTTTGATGTTGTTGATGTTTAGAAATGGTAGCGGTGCAGTAATGGAGTCACATCACCTGAGTATCCTGCATATTCGAAACGTGTTACTCCACTTCACTGGGAGCACTGGGAGCACTGGGAGTACTGGGAGTACTGTGAGCGCTGAGCGCTGAGACCACGAAATCATCTCTGCATGTGTCATGAAAATGCAGTTACCAATTCTTTGTCCAAATGCTGTTATTTCAAAAGTAACTGTGAATTCAGTTTAACAGTCATGTGTCCTTGCCATTATTCATCCTGACCCTGTATGTTACCTTAATCCTACTAGTCCATTTACCATATTATCTCATATCCTCAACAGCTACTTTGCATGTATTTCTAATCTATATTCTATATTGTTAAGAACTGATAAATATTATACAGTCTCTGTTCCTAAAATGTTGTGTATTCATAACTATGGCAGTTACATGTCATGTTCACGTTTGTATATCACCTTTCTAACCAGTGCTTTTCTAACACTCTCTTTTATTATTCTTATTCTGGGCGGTGCTACTTTCTTGCTGGGCATAATCAGGTCAACAGAGTAAGTATGGAGGGTGAGACGTAGAACCCCAAATCACTTTAAGCACATGTGCCATGCTGGATTTGTTGAGTAGAAAGCCTTGGCTCTTGGCTAGTAAGTGCATGTAACAAGTATAGTTTGATCTTGACAGTAGTTAGGCATCAAGTAATGCCATTCCTGCTGCGTATTGTCATTGTGTTCCTTATGAAACTTGAACGCCTGTTAAAGAACTGTTGTTCATTGCTTGGTTCGTAACTCCAGTCATTTTGGACCTTGACCCTCTTTTCCTGTCATTTTTTCAACATGTTGATTAATTCTGATCAAAGTCATCTCACTTACATCCATATATACCCTTACAAAAAAGTAGTATACTTCAAGTTATTATTATGAAGTAAACTTAAGTAAAGTTCAAGTATATTTTATACTTTATGTAGTAAGTATACTAATATCAATGTACTAGTAGTATACTTGTAAGTGTACTACTTCAATACTTCTTGGGACGAAATTGGCCCACTTTTTAGTTTATAAAAGTATACTTTTAAGTGTGCTTTAAGTGTAAGCATAGTAATCTTTGAGTACACAACTAGTTTACGTCTAAGTTGTATTTTGTAAAGCATGCTATACTATGAAGTGAACTATACAACCAGTGAACCTATAGGGAATTTTTTTGTTTACTAGTTATATACTGTACTTGTAGCCCACATTTTAGTTTATGAAAGTACACTTTAAAGTATACTGCTACTAATAATAATAATAATAGTTTAATAGTTTTTACTGCAAGTATACTTGTAAGTTTTCTTTAACTTATAGTACTTAGCCAATGGTTTATGTATTACATAAAGAGACTTGCTCCTTTTGCTATTTGACTTGATGTTTTGTGATGAAAATTAGTGAAATTTAGTTTTTCTCACATGCCTCCACGGTGAACGAAGAATGGAAAAACGTAGAAAATACTTGATAAATTGAAGTAAATTCATATCAAACATATATTTACAAACTCTCGCACACTCCAATAGGTTACTCTATCAAAAAGTATGCTTAGACTTCTGTATACTTGTCTGTATAAACCAAGTATACTTAGACTTTTTGGTATACTTGTCAGAATAAGCCAAGTATACATATGTATGTTAAGTATATCTCTGATAAGTACATAAAAAGTTAACTGAAAGCATACTCTTTTATTTTAAGTTTAAAAGAAGTATAGTATACTAATAGCACACTTGAATAAACTTTCTTTTGGTAAGGGTAGAGCCTTTTCCATCCTGACTGATGGGTGAAAATAATAAAATGCTAAACACAGAGTGAGAGATGATAGGAAAACTGGGTCTGGAGTTAAAAATTTAAAAAGGCTTTATACTATCTTGTATGCCTATGAGGGATGTGTCAGTGCTTCATCACTGTAGTTCCTCTATGTGCATGGGACCAAACTGGAGGTCAGAGTTGCAGACTTGCATTGATGTCATGTATACAACGCATGTGCTGGAGTCTGCACACATCAGGTTAGGTAATGTACAGTATGTGCCTTTTTATGTCATAGATGTAGTTGGATGTCCTGTGCACCATTCATTCATCATGAATCTCCATCCTTCTCCAGTCATATTCATGCAGCATAGATTAGCGGTCAAGAAGTTCTATTTGTGGCTCGCCTCATGGCCACAGCCTATTTAGTTTAGTGCTGCATGGTGTGATGGGAGCAGAATGCATTTCTGTTATTAACGGAGCGAACCTTTGCTGTGCCTGACAGAGACCGATGACAAGATGCGGGCCTTCGCCGAACAGGTCTTTGCATCTGAGACCAAAAGCGAGGACGTCCGCGATGAGATCTCTATGTTTGATGTGGCTGAGGACTGTCCCATCATGCACCATGAGATGGCCCACCATCTGCACACTGAGGATGATGCTGAGAAACGGTGAGACGGGAGATTATGTATTGCCAGTTTGTGCCTCTGGCGCATCATCACGGTATTACATGGTGAGAAAATAAGGTTTTATTTTTATTTTTAGTCTTGAGGGTAATTTCTGTTTTCAAAAATGTTGACAATGGATGTAGCCAACTTCTAAACCAGTGGTTCCCAATTTTCCTTGAAAAGCTGAGCCCCCCCGACGTCATCACCCTAAAAAAATTACAAATCCTCGAACAAAATCCTCAATTGAATAAGGTGATTCAGTCTGATTCAAATTTTTTATTTTTTTTTCTTAATTAAATGAACTTTCTTTAATGAATAGAACTCATCAGTTTCGTCAACATGAACAAAGTGATGACATTTTGACAGATTCACCAAGTGAATGCAGATACATAATATGATGTCTTTTTTTGTTTCGATTTGCTATAATAGTGTAAGTGCTGAAATAGATTTTTTTGTTATTGTGGTTATATAAATGTGATTTATGATGTTTTTAGATTGCTGCTAGACTGCCCCGTTAATACAGGTGGGGGCCTCGCTTTGTGTGCCTCAACCGGGAGAGTCAATAAGTTTTTGACCGCAGTGAAAATGTTGTTTTTGAAAGGCTAAACGCCAACAAATACGGATTAAAGCAGAATTTTAGTTATACATTAAAGCAGAATTTTAGTTATACATGAGCAAATTTAGTTTTGACAACCTCAGAGCAGACAAATCCTGGTGCACCTCCTGTGATCTTTGTCGCCCCCCCTTATGGGCCCGAACCCCAGGTTGGGAACCACTGCTCTTAACCTCACCTCTCTTTATCCACAGCAAGAGGCACCAGCGCAGCCGCACCATGGCCGTGCCTACAGCCGCTTCCCACGCAGCTGCTGCCCACACAACTGCTTCCCCTGTAGTGTCGGTGGAGGTGGACACGCCCCTCTACCTGGAAGTGCCTGACTTCCAGAGAGTGGCCATCATCGGAGACTACGCCTCCGGGGTACTCATCATTTTCCTTTCATTCCATTCAAATTCACTGGTGAACTTGGAGTACTTTGTTTGCCTTTATATTTTTAGATCACCCACCTTTTTAGACTTCAATTAATCTTTGATGTAAAATCATCAGCAAGTAGCATCAAACTCATAGAGTGCCGCTGCAGGGATGACTTATGTTTATAGGCCAACCAGGAAGTTAACATCGCCCTGGTTCCCTCCACAAAAAGCCAATGGGATTTTTCCTTTGGGTTTCGGATTACTGCAGAATATAAACTCTGTGGCAAACAAACGTTTATGATACGTACACATTCTGTTCAGCAAGATAATCTTCACAAATGGAAACCACTTTTATGATTTTTGAAATGTAAAAGCAATCACCAGAAGTAAAAGGGTAACGTTAGGCTATAAAAAAACTACACCATGGTCACATGACTTCATGTCACCACCACTTAGCTAAAGATGGACTAGTGTTGGGCATGATGAAGTTTAAAGGGTAACTTCTGTATTTTTCAACCTGGACCCTGTTTTCCCATGATTTTATGTCTATGTGACTAATGGTGACAACAATTTTTGAAATTGTTCCAGTTTTTTTTTCCCCCCCGTTAAGTTCAGGGAACGCTATGAGGAGAATAATAAAAACAACGTTTAGTTTTTCAGACAAAAATGGAGGGAACTTAGTTGAACTAGCCAAAAATGGTTTGCAGTGTAGCACTGTATCTCCACTAGGCAATAGAGTGCTGCAGGAATCATATAAAAACCAGGAAATGAGTTAGCATTTTGTGTACTTCCGGTTCCCTCGTCTCAAAGTCAAAGTTTTTTTTTAATGGGGTTATTATCTGCCTGTCTACCTACCTGGCTGCCTGCCTCTCTGCACAAACTCTGCAGTCATTGCGCGTCACCGGAATCTTCCACAAGCTGCTACATGTAGGTTGACAGCTGCAAACGACTTTCTTCAGAAACTTCATTTAGTTAGTTCAGCGAACAGTCAGGAGAACGTTCATTCAATCATCATTTCAAATCACTAGACTTAACAAGAAATTTAAGTCAAGTTGATTTAAAGGAATCAGTTTTTGCAAAATACACTTAGTCTCTTTCTTGCCAAAAGTTAAAGTGATTGATGCCACTTTCATATCTGTCCGTTCAATATAAGGCGACAACAACCAGCTGCCAGTAAGCTTAGCTTAGCATAAAGATTGGAAACTGACCTACAAGAAAATGTGACTTTTTAAATTAAGTTAATTTTAAAAAAATATTTGATTTCACTGAATTTCAGTATGATGTTTTACAGTGTGGGCTACTAGCAGTAGTAGTGGGAGGTTTCTACCTCTGTATTTACTGCATGTCAAGAAAGGTTCCTAAACTAGACTCGGGTCAAGTGGACATGGATGCAGACTTTGTATTTCACTGACTATACGTATGTGTCCGTGGGTCAGTGGCCTCAGAGCCAGAGGCCCATGAATGGAGCTCATCTGAGAGCAGGCCGAGATTCAGGTTTCATGACTGTGGGTTTGACATTTACAGGGAGAGAAACACTTTGGAGGAACTGATTGTTATTCCTGCTTTAACCTACTCAAAACCTCTCGTTTGTTAAGACATGTACCCTGACTATATAACATATTGCATAATATCACAGAGAACAAATGACCGCTCATGTAATGGAACATATCAGAAAAACACAAACAGCAAAATAGGGACAATGATTTGCACAGAAAGGTTTTTAGCAATGAAGCCTTTACCCCTTCCATCAAACAAATACAAATTATGAATTACATTTTGTATTTTTGGAGTTGAGAGCAGGTGGTTCATCTTGTTTTTGAAAGGAATGCTTCAAAAGTTGACATAGCTACATGTAACTGTAAGGCTACAATTTTTGCACAGGTATGCGTAACTTAAAAATCTGTAACATGTCTTATATCTGCCAATCAGGTGACCATGGATGACTTTGAGCTGTCCTGTAAGGGTGTGTACCGTGCCTTGACCATCAGGGAGAAGTACATGAGGCTGGCCTACCAGCGCTTCCCACGGACGGCCTCCGAGTACCTGCGTGATATCGAGGGGGAGACCTTCAAAGTTGAAGAGCAGTTGCAGCCAGGTCAGGAGGCTCAATAGGATGGCGGACCTGGGGTTTAGATAAATGAGCTTATGTGAGATATTTGATTCATAATAATGATAATGATTCACTTCTATGTTACATCCATCCAACAGTCTTCACAGCTCCTCCAAAGAACGGGGACGACCCCTTTGATACCAAGAACCTGCCAAAGAATCTGGGATACGTTGCTCGTATGAAGGAGGGTGTCATCTATGTGTACAACGACGCCGCAGCTGCTGACAAACATCAGCCCAAAGACCTGCCTCACCCCGACTACGACACCTTCATCGATGACATGAACTTCCTCATTGCTCTCATTGCACAGGGCCCAACGTGAGTCCCTTGAGATGTGTTGATTGCTATGTTTTGAATTTTAGAATTTGACCTTTTCCACTGTCAAAATGTTCTAGTCATAAATCAGAAATAAAATAATAATTGATAAATAATTAATAAATACATTTTGAAAGTGTATAAGGGCTTAGAACATTATGATAGAAGTATATGATGGCCATTCCCATGCTATGTTAGGTTGATACCATTTGTTACACAGATTTGGTGTTAAATTGAACAATTTTTTACAACTCAAGAATTGATAAAAATGATCAAAAATCCCTCCAAAATACCACATTAAGACACCAAGACCTCGAGGAACACCATAGAAAAAGCCATGCTGTGATTTGGTATCAAAACCTTTTGACTTTTGGAGATTTCTGCAAGAATTGCATTTTTCGGCGATTGGATGGCAAGCACTTCTGTTCTGGACACTGCTCAGAAACCCCCTTATTGTCAGTCTACCTAGGACAGCCATCCATTCTCTGAATGCTCTAGGTCTCTAGTTTGTGGCTGTAAAGTTTCATGAGGCTGTGATTATCCTAGAGGTCACCACAGGTCATTTATACAGTGAGGTCAAGTTTAAAAAAATGGTCTCACTACAATGAAATGGCTCCTATGGGGACTAACACCATCACACATGAACACAAAACTGCATTGTTTTTGCCCCAAACTGCATGTGATTATCATAAAGTGGGCATGTCTGTAAAGGGGAGACTCGTGGGTACCCATAGAACCCATTTTCATTCACATATCTTGAGGTCAGAGGTCAAAGGAACCCTTTGAAACTGTCCATGCCAGTTTTTCCTCGCCAACATTTAGCCTAACTTCGGAGCATCATTTAGATTCCTTCCGTACCATGGTTGGTACCAATGGATTCCTTCGGTTTTCTACTTTCATATGATACCAGCAACTTCGCTCTAGCTCTAAAACTGCTGCAGCCTCTGAAAGACAGTAAAGTTAGCCACCCTCAAGGAGTGGAAGAGGTTAAATATCTCAGTTATCTTTGTTGTCCCTCCATGATTTTACCCGTATCCAATTTCTGTACCCAAGGTTGACTGACTGTAAAGTAGACTGACTGTAGCCTAGTTTACCAAAAGTTCTCAGTGTGTGGTCCTAGAGATCCACAGGGGGCAAGAAAGGTCCACAACAAAATAACATACAATAACAAGACGCTTCAAATCAACATTTTCCTGTTCTAAACACTTATGAAATATGTCTATCTGTTATTTGACAGCTTAATGTGTGTCACCTCACAGTGCAGCTCAAGTGTTAATATGCTTTTCTTTGTTTTGCAGTAAGACTTACACTCACCGCCGTCTGAAGTTCCTCATGTCCAAGTTCAATGTGCATGAGATGCTGAATGAGATGGAGGAGATGAAAGAGCTGAAGCAGAACCCCCACAGGGACTTCTACAACTGCAGGAAGGTAGCCATGAAAAGCATTTAGCACGGACACTGCTTCTAATTTAGCTTTAAAACATTAAAAAAAGCTGCACAAATAACTCTAAATCAACCTTAAACCTTTACTTTTTGCCATTTTAATGTGGAGGGATGAAACAAAAATACATGTACTGGGTACAGTTCCCACAAAAACTGGATATTAGGTGAGGGGAAACTTTAAAATAAAGTGGAATCTTTGCATTCTTCCTCCGTTGCCTGACCTGAAAGTCTTTCCATTGACTTTTAGAGGATGTGCTGTAGATCTTATAAATGTAGAATGTTTGGTGTCATATGTCACCAAAACATTTGAAAAACGTCCCTTGAGTACACTGAATATCAACATTTTCAGTGTACTCAAACATTTTATGAAATTAGGTTTTCTTATTAGGTCTATGCATTTGAATCTTAAACTTCTATTTCCCACTTAGTTTGCTTTTGCCTTCACTTATATGCACCTTTTGTGTGTGTGTTTAGTTCCCTCTTGTGTCCAAGCAGAGTTATTACACGCCACATAAACCCCAAACCTCAGTGATCCACTCTTCTTCACTCATCTCTCTGTCATCCCAGGTGGACACCCACATCCACGCTGCCGCCTGCATGAACCAGAAGCACCTGCTGCGCTTCATCAAGAGGTCTTACCGCGTGGACGCCGACCGCGTCGTGCATAAGCTTCAAGGGAAAGAGGTCACCATGAAGGAGCTCTTCGAGTCCCTTCACCTGCACCCTTATGACCTCACTGTGGACTCCCTGGATGTGCACGCTGTACGTTACTCTCTTGTTGGAACACTGGCAGCTTTAGATGTGAAGAGACAGAGTAATAAAAATGCATAGCAGCAAATTGAATTAGTATGTAAAGGAAACATGAGAAATTTCAATTGCTGTTCTCTGACTGTGTCAGAAAGCATTTAATAGTATTGATTTTTTTTATTGTAAGTACACATAATGAGGAGTTTCTGATATCAAAATGCTGAGAACAACAGTCAAAGGTTTTATATTAAAAATATTTTTTGTCATAATTTGTTAAAATTGTAGATTGTATACATACTGGTAGACAATACAATAAATATATTACATCAGAAATTACCACAATTTAAACATCTAAAGGACATCTTTAAAATGTAATTTCCTTATTCACTCTATTTGGAAAACGACTACTTAAAGGCACAATGTGTAGGATTTGGCAGCATCTAGTGGTGTGGTTGCAAATTGCAACCAAGTGAGTACCCCTCCCCTCACTCCTCCTTTTCTAAGACTGCGGTAACGTGAGCCGCCGAGTGCAAAACTTCGGTAACGCCGTTCCCCTCGCTCAGAGGCCATCCTTACCATAATAACACTACTGTAGGAGCAACGGAAGTCAGACGGCGGCTGGCGATGCCACGGTTTTGCACTCAGCGGCTCACGTTACTGCAGTTTCACAACGGAGAACTACGGAGGCCTTCAGGTAACATAACAACATGAAAGTCTCTCTCTAGAGCCAGTGTTTGGTTTGTCTGTTCTGGGCTACTGTAGCAACATGGCGGACCAATATGGTGGACTCTGTGAAGAGGACCCGTCCCCTATGTATATGAAGGACTCATTCTAAGCTAACGAAAACACAACAATTCTTATTATCAGGTGATTATACACTAAAGGAAACATAGTTATGAATAGTATTCCATTTCTGCTAATAGATCCCCCTAAATGTTACACACTGGTCCTTTAAAGTAAATATCCAAATTTTCTTAACATTATTGCAACATTCAAGGTTCTTTATTTGTCATTTGTCAATTCCTGCAAAGCAGTCATTGGCAATGAAAATCTTTAGTCTCAGATTCTTTCAACAATGCTCATAAAGTATGTATATATAAAAGGGGAAAATCACACAAGTACATGTAAAGCAAAATGATAATCCAAGGCAGTTAGAATAAATCAATCAATCCTATTGCCCCATCTCCTCAGTCAACCTTTAATGGTCTAAATCTCTTTTCTTGTCTCTTTGTTATTTGTTCCCTGAAGGGAAGACAAACCTTCCAACGTTTTGATAAGTTCAACGCCAAGTACAACCCCGTAGGAGCCAGTGAGCTGCGTGACCTGTACATGAAGACAGAGAACCACATCAATGGAGAGTACTTTGCCACCATCATCAAGGTCAGTTTCTATATAAAAAGAATAGATAAAAAAAACATCACAGAAAAACAGTTCTAGAAAAATAGGTTTTGATAATGAAATGATCCATATTTTTGTAAGCCAACATCCTAGAAGGAGATATTATACAGCTTTCTGTTGTCTATTTATCAGCCTATACTGATCTGCCAAATGGATCATCTATGATGTACTGAACTTCATGTGATCTGAGCCTGATTTGTGTGATTTGTGTAAACCAGGAAGTAGCCAGTGACCTGGAGGATGCCAAGTACCAGTATGCTGAGCCTCGTCTGTCCATCTACGGCTGCAACGCCACCGAGTGGAACAAGCTCTCCGGCTGGTTCGTCAGGCACAGAGTCTTCTCCCCACACCTCAAATGGATGATTCAAATACCCAGGATCTAGTGAGTTCTCAATCTGGATTCTTTCTTCTATGCAGTTTGACCCAAATGTGAGACAGATGGAGAATAATTCATCCTTGTGGATAAATGACAGATTCTACTTTGCCTAGGATATGATATTAAAGAATCCCCTGCTGAAAAAAAGGCTCAAAAGGTTTGAAAGCTGGCTAGAATTCATATTTGAATGAATCTGTTTTCTCCCTCTTCTACCTTAGCGACATCTTCAGAAGCAGGGACTTTGTGCCCCACTTTGGCAAGATGTTGGAGAACATTTTCCTTCCCGTGTTCCAGGCCACCATCGACCCACAGTCCAACCCAGATCTCAGCATCTTCCTCCAGCACGTGAGTCACAAACAGTTACACAAAGCATTCATAGGTAACTGGGATGATCATAACAACTGAGACACAACAAGACAGCAAATTGTATCTTGGTTAAAGGACAAATTTCCCTGCCATGAATTAGGGACTCTGTGAAAGTTACTGGGGTATTTTATTTTATAAAAAAGCAAGGCCCTCTGCTGCATTATCAATATTTTCTTTGCACCCTCCCCTTCAAGGAAACTACAATAGTCTCCCAAAATATCTAAAAAATATAATGGTGAAAATACAGCCGCTCTCTATGTTTGAGTAAAGAGCTGCTAAATAAACAATAATTACAGCCACCATATGAGTAAACTCATTATTAGGGCTGTCAATCGATTAAAATATAAAATCACGATTAATCGCAACTTAATTGCACATTTTTTTTCTGTTTGAAGTGTACCTTAAAGGGACATTGTCAAGTATTTAATACTCAAATATGCTTGCTTTATGCAAACGTAGGCCTATATATATAAATATTATTGGAAATCAATTAATAACACAAAACAGTGACAAATATTGTCCAGAAACCCTCACAAGTACTGCATTTAGCATAAAAAATATGCTCAAATCATAACATGGTAAACTGCAGCCCAACAGACAACAACAGCTGTCAGTGTGTCAGTGTGCTGACTTGACTATGACTTGCCCCAAACTGCATGTGATTATAATAAAGTGGGCATGTCTGTAAAGGGGAGACTCGTGGGTACCCATAGAACCCATTTTCATTCACATATCTGGAGGTCAGAGGTCAAGGGACCCCTTTTACAACTAATTTACAACCCAAATCTTGCATGGGTACCCCATCTTATTGTTTGAACAATGACAACTTGCTTGTTTAAATTATAAATATATGTATAACTTGTTAAAAAAAATTACACAGCAAAATGGGGTCATTTGTCTCTGTATGATGTCTAATTCAAATGTTACGTTGATTTTCAATTTTCGTTGGAAATCCAAGATGGCCGCAAAGATGGCCGCCAAACGCACCTTGGAACAATATTTTGAGTTGGGATTCAGAAACATCAAAATGTGTTTATGAGGCACCTTGAGGATTACAAAAATGTAAGTCAGAAAAATATATCCATTGGGTGGATGGGAACCCCTCTTCCTACTAGACTACAGTGACCAGACATGTGGATAGCAAATTAGTAGACCACCAATTTCTTGTGAAATGTAGTCACACACAAAGGACGGCAACCAGTTTTTCACAGTTATCTTGAGTTGAAAAACTCAGAATGACCTCCAGAGGAGAGCCCTCTGTTCCCTGTATAATTAACCGTTTGCCTCCTGGTGTGCAGGTGACAGGTTTCGACAGCGTGGACGATGAGTCTAAGCACAGTGGTCACATGTTCTCCACTAAGAGCCCCAAACCAGAGGAGTGGGACATCGCGAAGAACCCCTCCTACACCTACTACATCTACTACATGTACGCCAACATCGCTGTGCTCAACCAGCTCCGCAGGTCAGTAACTTTGTCTCTGGACATACAGTTTTGCCTTTTTCAGTATTAGCGAGCAGTGCATGAATGTGATTATTTCATGTTTTCAGAGATTCCTGCTATTTTGTGTTCATATCCATGATACTTTTTCCTCATTACTTTAAATCTCATCTTCTCCTCTGTAAATACTCACAGTGAGTGCATATTTGACGAAAAAGGACAATAAGTCCATTAGGAATATGTTTCCTTTCCATAGTATAATACTGTATGTGTTTCTCATCTGCTTTCCAGTCAGAGGGGGATGAACACATTCATGTTCAGGCCTCACTGCGGTGAGGCCGGGGCCATCACCCATCTGCTGGCTGCCTTCATGACCGCTGACAACATCTCTCACGGCCTCAACCTCAAGAAGGTCAGTCCTCTCTTCACTTACCGTAACTCAGCAGCACTCATACGACATTCATCTGCACGTGATCAACCGACAGTTCTTGGTGTCAGACTTGGATTCTGTAAAGGAACCACAAGGTTTCCATGGTCCTACAGCACAATATGGCAATCATTATACAGTGTGCAACTGAGTCATAAGAGAAGAAGATTAAAATACATTCCAATCCTTTATTATCTTCACCGGATTTGAATTTATATCTAATTGTCAATGTAAAATGTTAGATTATCCAATAATCTAATAAACTGATTAAAGTGCAGAGGTCACAGGGGGAAGAAATATCCAATGTTTGAAATATGTATCTAAGTGGGTGTTATCCTTCCCTATGTTGTTCGGCTCTGCAGGCCTTATTTGTATTAATAACTATTGAGTTATTGCAACAATCTTGACCATCTTCAGGTTTCCTTAAAAGAGCAAGTTTGTAAGGAGATATCTGGACTACAGTACACTTGATAATGTAATGTCAAGTGCAATCTCAGATCTGAGATTCATCCTATGAGTAATCTTGCAGTTAATACATTACTTATTGCCCGTTAAGTAATTTTGCCTTCTTTATCATTAAAAATAAAAGTCAAAATGCTAGGTTGGACTGAACCTGATCTTGTAAACTGATCACATATACCACTCTTCCACCCCCAGAGTCCTGTGCTGCAGTACCTGTACTTCTTGACCCAGATCCCCATCGCCATGTCCCCTCTCAGCAACAACAGCCTGTTCCTGGAATACGCCAAGAACCCGCTGCTGGAGTTCCACAAGAAAGGCCTGGTGGTTTCTCTCTCCACCGACGACCCCATGCAGTTCCACTACACCAAGGTCTGAGCACATGGAGAGAGTTTACAATGGCACATGCTGTGCTGTGTATAATGAGTATTGTATTACATCTACAGATGAATGCATTTTAGTTTTTGTATTCATATTGTACAGACAAAGTAATGTACAACACACTCAAACAGAAATGGAGTAGAACATGCATTGATTGAACATGCATTGCAAGCATAATGCCATATGTAGAGCATGCAGATGTGTGCAAAATTAGCTATTTCATAATGTGAATTGCATAAACACAGTTACCTCTGGAAAATGCTGCCATCCACAGTTCATGGCAAACTTATGTACTATAGCTGTTGGGAGCTGTGTCTACGAGGTCTCTTTTGAGCCTCAGTAACTTGAAAAAAGAGTGATCAAAATATCTCTACGTCCACAGGAGCCCCTGATGGAAGAGTACGCCATTGCAGCCCAAGTCTTCAAGCTCAGTACCTGCGACATGTGTGAGATCTCCAGGAACAGCGTTCTGCAGAGCGCCATGTCTCATGAGGTAACACACACCTGATGGAGAACTTTAAAGCGGCAGTAGGCAGAATATTTTTGGCATCATTGGGCAAAAAATTCCATAATAACCTTTCAGCATATTGTAATTCAAGTGTTCTGAGAGAAAACTAGACTTCTGCTCCTCCTCATGGCTCTGTTTTCAGGCCTGTGACAGAAGACTTTGACCAATAACTGGTCATTTCAGAGAGAGAGCGTTCCTATTGGCTGTTCATTCAACGGAGGCAGCTGTCAATCACTCGCGAACTCCGATCAAACAGTCAAACTAGGCGGCGCTGATCAAATATGAATCAATATTCTGTTACTGTAATGCCTATTTCTCGCCTCAAATGTTTTCAGAAACATCTTGTAGTGTACTGTTTAGCTGTAAAATTAGAACGTTTGCTCCAGCTGGTGGGCGGTGTTTGGTATTTCCGCAACAGATCTAAACATGGCTGCCAATCACAAACTTTCTCATTTTATAGCTTAACAGTACACTACAAGATGTTTCTGAAAATATTTATGCGAGAAATAGGCATTACTGTAACTGAATATTGATTCATATTTGTTTGACTGTTTGATCGGAGTTTGCGAGTGATTGACAGCTGCTCAGAGACGGCAAGGCTCTACCTTGGCTCTGATTGGTCTATGAAATCTTGCAGATGCTGTTAGGAGCACCGGAGGACACAGAGGCACATATTTTTTGTCAGATTACCTGTCTCAAGCACTACTGTCAGGATCTTTTTTTAATCATACTTACTCCAACCTGCCTACTTCAGCTTTAAATGTGGTGTTGCTTTGTTGACTTTTTAACACATTTAATAAATAGCCTCGTCTTTCATTTTATATTGGTTACTTTGCTGGTTCAAAACAGTAACGTTAGAGGTGTTATGCTCTCATGTCAAATCCTCTGAACCCTGACACACATTCCATCCTCACACCGTACAGGCTGCTCTTAAATCAAAGAGATTAAACATCATGTTCTACATAAAGGCGATTTTATACTCGCAGCAAACACGCTTGTGGTTTTCTTCTGTGTTCCAGGAGAAGAGCCACTTCCTGGGTTCGGACTTCCTGAAGGAGGGTCCAGAGGGCAACGACATCCGCAAGACCAATGTGGCCCAGATCCGTATGGCATATCGCTACGAGACCCTGTGCTATGAGCTCAACCTCATCAAGGAGGGCCTTAAGTCGGAGTAAACACTCTCAAATACGACTAACACCTGCTCAAACTCATCTCTGTCGGGATGTAGAAACGTTTCTACATCTGTTTTTCCACAGTAACTCTTAAACAACTGAATCTTAAAGAAACTGACCTTCTTACACACCGATCTTCTCTCCTTTGGAAGAAGAAACCTGTTTGCTTTTCACTGTATATCATCTGCACACCTTGTCCAACTGACTTCAGTATGAGTGTATTCCATGTGGAGAAACATCGTGTATGAGAAAGAAAGGGAATAAAATGTGAAATAACACGTGTCTTTGTGTGGTAGTTGCCCCATTGATGCATTTCATAATTTAATCAGAATTACATTGGAACATTATTTACTTGTCTTGTGGTGATTTTGTTACTTGGCGAGCTACTGCTGCCTTCAGATGTTCCTCATAAGCATATAAGTTGTAAATGAGACATGATGTGCACTCTCATTGGGCGCCTTGTTTCTTTTACACTGCACCAAAAGTAGTTTTCCGATGCCTGTTGTTTCCTATAGAAGCTTAGCTGCGTAGACATTTAGCTGTATCAGCAGAATGAAGGGGAGAAATGTGCATTAGTCATGAAGTTATTAGTCAGAGTTGTTGCATAATGCATCAACTATACCATTAGTTATTGACAGATTCTTCATGATGTTTGCATTTCCCATGACCCCTCATATTATTAAACACCAAAACTGGGATGGCAAAGTCGAACATTTGCTATATTTCAGCTGGATTGAGTTCACATTCAACCTCATTCCATGGAAGAAGTCTGAGGTTCATTTGAAAGTTTAAAGAACAAAATTACAGGGGCGTTCAAGACTAATCATAATAGATTCCCTTTAGCTCATAGTTTTGTGGTCCACGGATTGTCTGGAATAACTGAACAAATATGTCGATTAAATTATGCTCGAGAGCAATGGTTCCCAAAGTGGGGTCCAGGGACCTCCAGGGGTCCCTAAGGGAGTTCCAGGGGGTCCCCAGCAAAAAAGGGGAATAATTTGTTTTCAGTACAATCATCCATAAGTAACACCATGACAGAATGTATGACTATTATGGTCATGGGTTTCATACACTTTCTGTAATAAAACATCTAAAAGCAACAATCCTATCAGATGGGGGACCCTGGGACAAAATCTAATCGGTTTCAGTTTAGGGGTCCTTGAAAAAGAAGGAATTTAGGCTACTAGACTTTGACATTAGTTGCGATTAGGCAAATTGAATGAACACATTACTTGTACAATGTATTTTCACAACAGTTTCAACGCTTTCCATCACATCTCGTCGTTACTTTGTAAATAAAAGTAAAGTCCCAGTTGTACTTATCAACTCGTGGAGTCTCGCAGGTGCAGCTCATATAACAGCGTCCATATTTCCCAGGACACTTGAAGACAACAGTATTTATTCATCGTTGACAGCTGCAGGAGTTGATGTGATGACGTCTTCCCTCCTGGATCGAGAGGATTCAACCGAACTTTTCTCACAGTCGCAGCTGCGTCAAGTTCACACAGAGACACCCAGAGTACAACCGGAAGTCAAAGGACTTGCCTACAAAATTAGTGTAGCCAAGTTATAAATAAGAGACATATGGAGTAAGTCTGCGATGAATTGTTTATCTGTGTCTAAAAAATAAAATAGACATTTACCTCGAGGAAACAAGTGGGAAAAGTAGGTGTACAGTGTGGGACGATGTTAGGCTGATATTGCCTCTGACAAACAAATAATAATAAAAAAGTAGACTCCTAACAATTTATCATCATTTATTTATGTGTTTATTTTTTTTTAATTTATTTTATTTTAACTATGACTATTTTATTTTATTTGTATATTTGTGCGTATTTATTTATTTTATTTTTATTTTTTGTTCACTTGTTTTCCTTTTAGTTCAGTGCCCCCGTTAGTATTGTCATGGGTGGAGGGTGGGTGGGATATTTATCAGTCCAAACATGTTTGTGCAGTGGATTGTCAGAGTTGTATTAACAAAATTCAGAAATTAACTTTGTTGAAAAACAACAACAACAAAAACAACTTGTCCACCAACTATTGTCGACCACCTCCGACGGTGTGGATTCACCTTGAATTGGTACATAGACAATAGCAGTTACTATGTGTGCATGAAGCCCTTATCCTCTAGGCCATGGCTCCCCAAACTATTTCACGTCATGGACCCCTGAACTGACACAAATTAGACCATGGACCACCATTTGATAAGATTGTATCGCAGGGTCCCCTATCTGATAGGATTTTTACTTTTAGATGTTATATTACAGAAAGTGTATCAAACCCATGACCAAAATAGTAATTAATTCTGTCATTGCATTACTTATGGATAGAATTATATTCCCCCCTGGAACCCCCTCAAGGACCCCCTTGGGGTCCCCGGACCCCACCCTGGGAACCACTGCTCTAGGCTTTAGATTGTGGTGCAGCAGATTATAATTCACACATTTGCATTCTTCTTGCTCCCACTCCCCTTTTGACTTAAAATGGGAATTTTGGCATTTCCAAACTTTAGTGGCAGGTACCAAAATATAGACCAAGAAACAGAATAACATACCATCTGCAGTTAATGAAAAGACAGATGCCTTTAAAATCCATAACAAAATAACACTGAAAGTATGTTATCAAAATATATGAATGAAAATAACACAAAATGGGGCTTTTTAACGTGAAGGTACAACATTAATTGTGTAATTTAACTTCGAAAGTTGCGAAAACTTCGGTTGAAGCTGCAGTGGGTAGAAATGGAGCAAATATGATTAAAAATAGTTATTTTTATAAAACGGTCACTATATCCTGACAGTAGTGCATGAGACAGGTAATCTGAAATAAATCATGTTCCTCTGTGTCCTCCGGTGCTCCTAATGGCATCTGCAAGATTTCACAGACCGGAGGAAAACAACCAGTCAGAGCTGATCTGGAGTCTGCCGTCCAGCTGCCAACTATTTATGAGAGCCGGCTGTCAATCACTCGCAAACTCCGATAAAACGGTCAAACTAGGCAGCGCTGATCAAATATGAATCAATATTCTGTTACTGTAATGCCTATTTCTTGCCTCAAATGTTTTCAGAAACATCTTGTAGTGTACTGTTTAGCTGTAAAATGAGAAAGTTTGTGACCTGGCAGCCCTGTTGAGGAAATACCATGCACCGCCCACCAGCCGGAGCACAGCCAATAGGAACCCTCAATAGGAACGCTCTCACTCTGAAATGACCGGTGATTGGCCAAAGTCTCCCGTCACAGGCTAGATTTTTTAAAACCTGAAAGTAGAGCCACGAGGAGGTGCAGAAGTCTAGTTTTCTCTCAGAACACTTGAATTACAATATGCTGAAAGGTTATTATGGAATTTTTGCCCAATGATGCCAAAAATATACCTAATGCCACTTTAATTTATTTATTTAAAAAGGATCCCCATTAGCTGATACCAATGGCACCAGCTTGTCTTCCTGGGGTCCGAAATCAAGTACATTAAATTTATCACATACATACTATATACAACATCATATTTGTGTTACACTAATAACATTCAAATTTTCCAAACATATATAAATTTCACATTCATACACATCCTCCACAACCAGTTAGCCTCCAGGCTCATCATCAGGGAAAAGGAACAAAAGAAAAACCATACATGACCAACACTGGACTATGGATCAGCTGCTTGAGTAATGTATTCTTCGATGGTATTTGAATGAGGATTTGTTAGAGGATTGACGGATGTAAAGAGGGCAGCTATTCCAATGATTGATGGCACAATAAATGACCGTCTTTTTTAAGGCATTAGATTAATAAAAAGACAGTTGCCTTTAAATTCCCTAACAAAATAACACTGAAAGTATGATATCAAATTATAAAAAATAGAAACAACACAAAAGATTTTATTTTGGAGGTTTTAACCGGAAGTCACACATGTTCTGTCTGACTTGACAGCAGCTAGTGTGAGTAGGAGGGCGAGGAGTGCTCTGCTTCTCTTCTCTCTAGTCAATGGACACTTTCTTTGTTGTTGTGTGTAGTTATTAGTACAGCGGACATGCTCTATGCTTCATAAAAGTTAATTTGATCTAATAAGTGATCAATTACTGGCTGTGGACTTCATCACACTGATAACCCTAACCCGGTGTGAACGATGCGAGAGGACTCGGATTTTATTTGTTTTATTTGATCGAGAGGAAAATGAGGAAAGAACATGAGTTTTGCTCATCATTTTAAACTACGAGAGGTAAGTGATGAGACATACAGTTTATGCATGTTCCCATGTGGTGTTATGGTAACTAGTATTGTTCTAATATCTCGTTAATGTCTTTCTCCTCCACCGGTAAGTTAACACATCAGTTAAAGCATTTAGCTGCATCCAGTAATCAGCTCAACATTACCAGTTGCTGACCATAAAAATTAGTATTTTAAGTATATTTAATAGTTAGTAGTTAGAGTTAATACTAAATGTAAGTATGAAGCATTTTTCTGTATCAATAAATCCTGTTGTTTAATTCGGCATGACTACAATAGTTTAAAATGTGCTTTTTAGTGCAATAAACATATTAAGAGTTAACGAAAACCTATATCCTGTATCCTCCAACAGACTACTGAAGTAGTTTAACCTGCTGGTAAGAGGCGACTAGTGAGCAGTGTAAACCAGTTAGATAACTTTACTTACTTATTGTTATTTGGCTTTTTGCTGCGGCTGAATTACAGATTAGATCTTAATGAGTCTGGGGAGCGATTGAGTTTCATTTATATGAAACGAGGCTTTACAATGAGGAAGAATATTTAAAATGTCTATAGTTTTGAATGGAGTCTGGTGATATGTTTTCTCCATAACAGAACAAGGGCACTTATTTTTCTCCCCCTGCATCTATTGCCATTTTATGATTATTTACACATGTTAAACAGCAATACCAGGAATTAAACTAATTCATGCTGCAGAGTTGGCTAAGGTCATTGAACCTCAATGCAGAAAGAACAGCTACTATATGGAAATCTCCTGCAGGTGTTATCAAATTTAGGAAAAGCAGTTGAGTTAATGAATAACAGACTATAACTGAAAGCATCTGATATGTATATTCCACTAATCCCGTCAGAATAAAAGGGTCAATTTTACTTTTAATTGTGTGCTAAAACTCTTCAGTTTGATGACACAAAATGTATGTAATTTTTTTTATATATCAAAGCTGTCTTGGTCTGAGTTTATGAGAGAATTTGAAGACATTTTAAACACAAATGATCAAACTTGTGTTGTTAAAGTGGCCTATCACTCTCTCACCTGTGCTGTCAAAATGAATGTTTGCTTGCACACAAACTGTGGCTGGTGATGGATCAGTCATTTTCAGGCACTTAATCTTGATGTGTCCTTTTATGCTGGCACTTGGGCAAACCCACATTTTTCTTTTATTATAGCTTCAACTGTCACTCTACATGGTGAACCACAGTCGTACAACACCTCACCTACAACATGTTGTGTCATGCCCTTCTTCGGGAGGGCGTTTTGTGGTGGTTTTGAAGGTGCAATTAGGTTTGATTTAGCTGCGAAGTGATGACGGGGTACTTCAGCTTCATTGGTCCCCTGTCTGGTTTCTACGTTGATGAGTCACTGAGTTTCACTGCAATATACATTCTGCAGAGTTGACAGCCTAATAAATGTCAGTGAAGTTCATTTTGACCCTCTGGCTCCGTCACTTGATATCACAGCACCTTATAGTGTGCCTCACTGGCAATAACATTTGACTTTATCTGTATGCCATGAGAAAGGAGGAACTGACAACTTTAGACCTGTTGGTAAATGTTACTGTAACCGCTGGTATATTTCTGGATTTACTGTGATTCAAAGACGATGTTTGATTACCATCAGAGAGTTTGAATATAGATGATCCAAACATAGCTCAAACCAGTGGTTTCAACTGGGTGCAAATCTCCCCGCACCATAATTATGGACAGTTGGCTGATCCTTCTTCCTGCAGCTCAGGAAGTGCAACTCATGCCTTCCTGTACAACATACCGCACACAGACAAATAATGCAAGTGGGTCAGTTTGCGAGTCGCATTGTCATCGCGTGGTCTGGCAATGATCGAGGCAGCATTCCAGCCCGCACACACATACGTTTGATTTAGGTCAAACCCGAACAAAGGCATCACTTGCAAAACTGACTGACCGACTGTCTCTGGTTCAATTTATTCCCCCGACCCCCTTCTCGTACAGCTCTGCAGGAATGCAGCTCATAGAGTTATTATGATCATGAGCTGTGCAGTGGAATTTTACCATGTCTCCCCTTCTCCACATTTCTCTCAGCCCTCGGTCCTAATGTGCAACGTGTCCAAATGGTTTGGTTCCAGCAAGCCAGGAGCTGCAGTACAAGAGTGTACAGTGACCGCATTGATGTCGACTCAGGGATTATGAGTCGGGGGCGATGCCGCTGCAGAACTTTACATCAAGACTCAGTGTTTGATAGCATCTGGTGAGACGGATCAAGACCACAGATCATAGCTCTATACCATACATATTCTAATCCTAGCACAGAGGCATCAATTAATCCGGGTCTATCGTGCTGTATGTTTTTGATCTTGCGTCTGATAAATACCTAAAGCGTTTTGAGGAGGTTTTATTACACTGCGTAGAAAGGTGTGGTTAAAGTGTTTTCCATCATTCACTTAATTGTCTCTGGCTCTGAGAATCATGTGTTTTCTTGCCTCTAAAGCTGTTTGAAATCACATAAAATGTGCAATCGTCCCACTCATCTGAAACACAGCTTTGCAAGAATAGATTTAATGCTTTGCTGTATCATTGGCATTTCGTATTTTGCCAGCTATGTGGTTAAGAAAACGACAGCTACAGAGAAGACAGAATTCCCCTGGGGCTAGAGGAGGGTGTTGGGGCAGTTCAAGACACACAGCAGCAGAAATCTGCGGGAACCTTGTTCCTGTCACTGTCTTTCCTTATTCTCTTACTGCATTTATTTTTGGAAAACGACCTTGACAGGAGCCCATCCTTCCTGACCTTCTTGCTGTCCCTTCCTTCAAGTTGTAGTAGACTGCTTCAGATGTGCGCTGTTTCAAATGTAACTGTGTCCTACCTGTGCTGCCTCAGTATCCCTTTGACCCTGCCGTGTGCTGTCTGGACTTGTTTTTAAGTACAGTGATTGATGAGTAATCTTTGTGTCTTGTCTTCTCTTTAGGTTGTTTACAAGAGGAGACAAGGAGGAAATGACACTCTGCTAACACAATAAGACGCACAAAGGAATCAGTTACAAGCATAAACCTCGCGGCGCCCCTGCTTTTACTCATCGTTTCTGGATTAATTGACAACAGATTACGTGGCTTTTGCCTGTCCGTCTTTGTGAGGAAATCCCTGATGCATTCGCTTGCCCCCTCTCAACATGCTGGCTCTGAGGCTGGAGCAGGGCAGGCGAGGGGGTGGTGAAGTCGATCACCTGCAGAAAGGGGCCACTGTGGCTTGGCAGGGCCGCCAGTCAGGGAGGCCCCCTTCTCACGAGCAGGGCATCGGCACCATCAGGGAGAAGATCTCTCAGTGGGAAGGTCGCAGCCAGGATGCCGGGGTGAAGTCGCATCCTCCGACCGTATCCCGAACTCTGTCTGGAGATGTCCTGGGCTGCAACGGACGTTCCAGCGACGGGTCGAGAGGGGGGCTTCACACAAAACCTACCTACTCACAATCTAAGAGTTTGGACTTAGATTATCGGGAATCCCCGGCACAAGCTGGACATGGTGTGGTTGGGAGGAAGTCAGAACCTCTGCAGAAATGTTCCACGGAATTTTCAACCACAACCCCAGGAAATAAACCACTTGCAACACAAATGTTTGCGTCTCCCAAAGTGGAGGCTAACTCTACAGGTAAACAAATCTTCACTGCCAACGGCGACCAAAAAACGGATCGCATCTTGGATGTTGAAGTAGTTTCTAAACTTCTACCTCTGTCGACCGATGACCAAGATGACAACATGCCTGCTGGAAACTTCTACACTTCCCGGGGTTTCTGGCGTAAGCTGGAGGGAGACAGGCTGCTGTGGGAGAAAGGCAGGGAGTCTTCAGGTGAAGCTCAGCCTCCTCCCAAACCTCTGCGGACATTCCAGTATCGGGGAGCCAACAACAACAACATCACGGGGCACGCCGTACGACGGGACAGCAGATCCCCTCACAGCAACCACTCCAATGGGAGGAGTAGGAGGGTGGCCCACCCACCGAGCTTCCCACCTCCTCCGTGTCCCGTAGCAAAGACTAATGGGCTTTCAAGGCATAAAAAGAACAGGTGAGCCAATGCACTAAAAGCAGAGCACAAATAACTCTTGAAAACTTTCAAAAAAATTGAAAGGGAGTGGAATTTCTTGCAGTGGATCTGAATCATGTTTTTGAAGAAAACAGCTCCTGCTGATAGAATAAGGAAATTCACAAATGCACATTAAATATTCAGCTTTAGACTCTGGCTAAAACAGAGATTTTATTGAATATCAACAGTTTTTTGGAGGATACTGGGTCTAATTTGTTGGCTGGGGTCCGAGGTGTGATGTCATATGATATCTGGCAGCATTGTTCTCTATTGTCTGGATGTGGCCTAGTTCCTCAGCGGCCACGGGTCCAGGGTCATTATCTACAGGCACGAACACATCAGCGTCTCACACTCGCTGTCTCTCATTAAATGAAGGCTAAGCAAAACAAAACACAACTTGTAACCCATGTGTACATTTAGATCAGGACTTATTAGGTTCTCTGTAACTGTCTGTCATGTCCTGGTGTTGTCTGTCATTATCATCTAAACACTGTCCAGGAGTTGTTGAAAGAATATAATAATAAAATGCAAAGGTATAATTAAGATAATAATTTGAATGGAACAAAAAGTCAGCCTAGTAGTAACAAAGGGAATTGACTTTTGTTTTTTGTTGCTCATCAGTTATCAGTCATTGAACTCCGTTAATCATACTACTCATGAAGAGTAGGGGACGGTTTATTGGAATTAGGGCTGTCAATTGATTAAAATATTTAATCACGATTAATCACATGATGGTCAATAGCTAATAACGATTAATCGCAAATTAATCACACATTTTTGTATCTGTTCAAAAAGGACTTTAAAGGGAGATTTGTTAAGTATTTAATACTCTTATCAACACGGAAGTGGGCAAATATGCTTTCTTTATGCAAATGTATGTATATATTTATTATTGGAAATCAATTAACAACACCAAACAATGACAAATATTGTCCATAAATCCTCACAGGTACTGCATTTATCATAAAAAAATATGCTCAAAGCATAACATGGCAAACTGAAGCCCAACAGGCAACAACAGCTGTCAGTGTGTCAGTGTGCTGACTTGACTATGACTTGCCCCAAACTACTTTGATTATCATAAAGTGGGCATGTCTGTAAAGGGGAGACTCGTGGGTACCCATAGAACCCATTTACATTCACATATCTTGAGGTCAGAGGTCAAGGGACCCCCTTTGAATGTCGCCATGCCAGTTTTTCCTCGCCAAAATTTAGCATAAGTGTGGAGTGTTATTTAACCTCCTTCACGACAAGCTAGTATGATTCTTTAGGTTTTCTTGTTTCATATGATGCCAGTATCTTCACTCTAGCTTTAAAACTGAGCCCGCTACAACCTAAAAATCGCAAGTTGTGTTAATGCCATAACATGTTATCGCGTTAACTTTGACCGCCCTAATTGGAATATAACCTTTTAATTGGGGAAACTCCCCAAATAGTAATAATAGTTGGCCAAATTATCACAGCATGAACTGATTTTTATCCACCCAATTAAATAAGAAGTAGCCCAATCTGGCAACACTGCACCTAATGATGAAAAACCCCTAATTGTGCTACATTGTTGTCATTATACAAATGTTTATTGTTTAGTGTATGTCAATAACTTGTCTCTCACCTCCAGTCTTTCTGCCATATCTGCACAGTACACACAGTTAGCCCAGTTCTACAGGGCTCCTTATTTACCAACTTCAGAGGAAGCCATTCAGCCTGTCATTCATTCTTATGCATTATGAAATCCCTCCATGAGGCTAGCTATTCCATCACACTGAACCATGACTCATGCAACGGTCTCTGTTTCGACACTTGTGTGCATTACAAAATCAACTAAAATCAAGTACATGTAAAAACAAAATGTTACCATATAAAACTTGCACTGAACTGCACTCGATAGTAAATCAGCTTTAACAGCTATATATTCATTTTTTAAGTTTTCAGTAGAGCAAAGTTGTGACCTAATTTTTTATTATGACAGCTGACATTGTCATATTGCCAACTGCTATCTCTGTCTAATTCCTGTCATAGTCTTTTTCCTTGTTTAACTTTTATGCTTAGTCATTTCCTTTTATGACAGTTTATCACACTGTCTCTGTCTAGCTGTGTTTGATATCAACACAAGGAATTTAGTGGTGGGACGCTGACTAAACATAAGACAATAGAGTGAACAGTATTATGGAGGCTATCTTTAGGGCAGCAGCCAGGCTCCTCTTTTTCACTGCCTTCCCTTCCCTTCCCTGCCCGCCACAGGAAGTCCTTTGAGTACGAGGATGCGGCGCGGCTGACGGCGAAGCCGGGCACGCCGGGAGGCCAGGATAGACGCTCGACCCTTTACCATGCCTACTCTGACGACAATATCTACGAGGACATCGTTTGTAAGTGGAACTCCTTGTGTCATATAAACAGAGACATCGTGGAGCTGATTGTGAATGAACGTCTGGAGCTTTTGATCATTACACTGACTGTCTGGCTGTCATGTATTTTAAACCACTTAACTTAGCACTGTTTTTGTGTTTATAAAGAGACAAAGACAGGAAGTCATAAAGGCCGTTGGGGGCCTGTCGTTGGTTGAATTTACAGTTCCGATGCCCCGTTAAGAACTTCTTATATTACCATAACGGAGCCTGTTAAAGAGTGATGCTGTACAGGGACTAGTGAACTAATCAGGAAAAATCATTAAGAACATTTGGGAAAAATGCCTACAAAAGGCGCCTGTTTCCTGCTCCTGGTTTCCCACATATCTTACAGTTTCTGGAATATTGTGACATTTGTAATGAATCAGGACAGGTAGTAAAAAAAACATTGCTTTTTAGACTTTTGTATCAGCTGTTGCAGTTAAGTAACCTCCAATGGTAGAAATTAGATACATGGTGGTACTGCAGTGAAGTGAAAAGTATCCAGAGGTGCAACGATTAGTTGGTCGACAGAAAATGAATGGGCAACTACCAAACTATTTCGATAATCAATTAATTGTTTTAGTCATTTTTCAAGCAAAAATGCCCAAAATATCTGGTTGCAGCTTCTCACATGTGCTTTTCTTTGTTATATCTGATATTAAAGTGAATATCTTTAGGGTTTGGACTGTTGGTGGAATAAAACAAGCAAAAATTTTAATACATCACCTTGGTCGCTGCAAAATTATACATGGTGTCTTTTTAATATGTTCATATTTTTTGGACAAATCGATTAATCAAGAAAATAATTAACTAATTCATTGATACAGGGTTCCTACGCAGTATGGAATTTGATTTTAGTAATTTACAGGTCTGGATAAGTATGGAAAAAGAGACTATGGAAAAACATTTCTCTTTCCAGACTATTGCCCCTATTCTGTTTTCTAAAATATAACATTCATTAAAAAAAGATTATAAAAAGTATAAATATAAAAATATAACAAAAATAAATAAATAAAATATAAGTTGATCATACAAGCAGAAGAGTGTTTTTCATGGTGTTTGGAGCAACCATTGCAGCTAAAATGTTTACTACTGTGTGGGCCAGAGCAAGCTTGTAGTCGTTGAAAGCAAGGCAAGGAGTAGTCTAGGGTGTGCGACTGAACACACACTCCTTCGGAGAGCTGCCTGTACGTCACAGCCAGGGCCGGCGCGTCCATATAGGCAAACTAGGCAATTTCCAAAGGCGACACTTTGGCGGCGAAATGTGGGTCAACTTTTCATTATGAGCAAAATAATAATAATAAAAAGTAACCAAAAACTGGAGGCAGACAGCACAGAGCTGAACGCTGCCTGTCAGACTGGGCCATCCTGCGGCCCCTCCTAATTTGAATTGATCCTCATTTTGGTTGAAATCTGATTGGCTCAGTCATTTACATCGTGAACGTGAACATGAACTGTGACTAGTGTTCCAGCTCACCTCAGCTTGCCTGGCCAGTCTTGTTGTGATTCAGTGCAGTGACGACGTGCTTATACAAACTGAGGAGGTGTAATCCATTATGAAGTGTCTTGAAGGTCTTCAGCATCATCAGATTCTCTTTATACCACAAAAACTGTGAATGAATAAATGCAAGTTTTCTGAGGAGCTGGCTTGACAATCTCAGCTACAAAGTCTCGGTGGTTTACAATTACAAATGGGAAAAGAGCAGTGGATGTAAAGAACCGAAGCACTGGGGTCGTGTCACAGCCTCCTCTGCACCCTGAGTCACAAAGTCACAAAGTCAAATATGGTCTGAAAAATTTACAGAGAAGTCTGGGAATTTGAGTCTGGAAATGTATGGAATTTTGAAATGGAAAATGTGTAGGAACCCTGTTGATAGTGAAAATAATCGTTAGTCACAGCCCTTTCTGTATCCATATTTATTTAAGTAGCCGTGTAAATGATAAAAAATTAACATTCATTTGCTTTTATACAAAGTATCTTCTTGAAAGCAAGATGAGTAAGATGTGGTGAAACTTCTGTCAGCCTGTCTTATCTTTCCCATCACTCTGTCCTCCTCCAGGTGAAATGACCAGAGATAACCCCTATGAGGATGTCAAGCAATCTCCCATGTGTCTCCCTATTGCAAGGCCTCGCCGCCCAAAGGTAATGGATGATGTACCATTTATGCCTCATTTTCACGCTACAGCAGTATCTTTCATTAGCTGTTAATGGGTGTATCAAATGGGCTCTGCCTAATCTGAGATTGTAAGGGAGGAAATATTGTAGTTTGATACCATGTAATTACCTAAAACTGAATTTTGACTCGACACTTCTTGTCTTCCAGCTGCCTCCTAAACCCCAAGCGTTGCAAGGCTACGCTAGCAAAGTGGAAAGGAAGAGGTTCCAAACGACCACAGCATCTAAATCCACAAGTCTTGCCGATATTCCCAAACCAGCAACACCCCGGCGCGCAAGCACTCAAAAAATCCAGAGGACGCCTCAGGTAAATGAAGGCTCATGTCTTTAGTTTGGTTGACCTAGATGTTTTGTTTTTTTATATTGTCCTACAAACAAAGTATGTACTCTGTGGAATGGTGAATCACGTGTCACGTTGAGCAGAACAGAAGCGGGCGTGACTTGTTGAGCAGGAAGGAGAGGACACTGAAAGAAAGAGATAGTGGTAGAGCGACGTATATGAATGCTTCATGGGAATTTCGGACATAACATTTTATATTTAATTCGAAAATACGTCTCATGGCATTTGGAAGGGCGCGGACACGGGGGAGCTTTAACGATAAGGTACAGTAATAATAAGGTACAGTAATTAGACAGAGGTTTTAATATGACCCACATTACACTTGTGCTGTGTGTACTAGCAGATTTGACAAATGCCAATCAAGGTTATTGTCGGACAGCATTTTAACAAGATGTCTTCGTTGACCTGTTTCTTTTCCATGAAATAACTTTTAAATAACAACTAGTTTAGAGCAGGGGTTTTCAAAGTCTGACACTGGGGGCCTCTCCTCAGACCGTAGTTTACTTGCTTATAGGGCTGCAACTAACGATTATTTTCATTGTCAATCAATATGTTGATTATTTTCTCGATTAATCCATGAGTTGTTTGGTCTATAAAATGTCAGTAAATGGTGAAAAATGTCGATCAGTGTTTCCCAAAGCCCAAGATGACTTCCTCAAATGCCTTGTTTTGTCCACAACTTAAGATATTCAGTTTACTGTCATAGAGGAGGAAAGAAACCTGGAAATATTCACATTTAAGGAACTGGAGTCAGAGAATTTAGACTTTTTTTTTCTTAAAAAAATTCTCAAACTGATTAATCGATTATCAAAATAGTTGACGAATTAATTTATTTTAATCGATTAATCGTTGCAGCTTTACTTGCTTAGTTTCGCTTAATTCCTGGATGCCTATGAGATCATGATTATGTTATTTGATCACATAGACACTCAACAATTGAACCAAGATAGTCTAATATTGCTGTTTGACATAACTTCAGACAACAGCAAATACATTAAAAAAAGGTCTGTCCTACAGCATTTATTAGTTTCTAACTATGGGAAAAACAGTACAATTCCCCAAAACTACTGTATCTCTGAACTATCTCTTTAACCAAATCACTAGGGCTGTCAGTCGAATAAAATATTTAATTGCATGATTGTCCATAGTTAATCGTGATTAATCACAAATTAATCTCGTTTTTTTTATCTGTTCAAAATGCACCTTAAATACGATAATACGATAATACGATAATACTTTATTGTCAGACAGGTCTGAAATTTGTTTTGCACAACAGCAGCTCCATATGCAATATCACAGAAAGGACAAAGACAATAAACAAGGGTACAAACATTTAAACATTACATTTGATCTGGGATTAGGCTCCATATTTAGTTTAAGGATTGACTGATGTACAAAAGAGTGCTTCAGTCTAACCTTATTAAATCGTGGAACCCTGTATCTCAGATTTGATGGTAACAATTGATATTCACTGTTCAAAACATGGTTGGGGTCAGAGACGATGTTGTTAGCCAGCCTTAAGATGTTATTATGATAGGCTGAGTCATAGAATTTCTCAAGGGGTTGACCTACAATCTTTGAGCAGATTTTCATTTGGTGAAGCAGTTTTGACTTTAAAGTAGTGGACAAATTCTTGTACCATGTAGTATAACAATACTGTAGAACACTCATAATCACAGAAGTAAAAAACAAAAGAAGAATTTGTTTACTCGCCCCAAAAGACCTGAGCCGGCGGAGAAAGTAAATTCTTTGTTTTGTCTTTTTACAGACAAATTCAATGTGGTCTTTCCAAGATAACAGATGATCAATCATTACTCCCAAATATTTATATGAAAATACCTGCAGGATTTTTTCGTTATGAATAACAATAGGAACTTTATGAGAGTTAGATGGTGAACCAAATACAATTTCTTCCGTTTTCTTTGTGTTAATCTTAAGAGCATTACTGTCACTCCACTCGACCATTTTGTTCACACCATGTTGGTGCAGCCCCGGGTTGTCCGAGTGACTTAACAGAGATATTAAGTATAAAGGGAGATTTGTCAAATATTTAATACTCTTATCAACATGGGAGTGGACAAATATGCTTTCTTTATGCAAATGTATGTATATATTTATTATTGGAAATCAACTAACAACACAAAACAATGACAAATATTGTCCAGAAACCCTCACAGGTACTGCATTTAGCATAAAAACTATGCTCAAATCATAACATGGCAAACTGCAGCCCAACAGGCAACAACAGCTGTCAGTGTGTCAGTGTGCTGACTTGACTATGACTTGCCCCAAACTGCATGTGATTATCATAAAGTGGGCATGTCTGTAAAGGGGAGACTCGTGGGTACCCATAGAACCCATTTTCATTCACATATCTTGAGGTCAGAGGTCAAGGGACCCCTTTGAAACTGGCCATGCCAGTTTTTCCTACCAAAATGTAGCGCAAGTTTGGAGCGTTATTTAGCCTCCAACAGTGAGCCCGCTACAACCAAAATATCGCAGTTTGCGTTAATACGTTAAAGAAATTAGTCGTATTAAAACAAATTTACATTAACGCGTTATTATCACGTTAACTTTGACAGCCCTAATAATATAACATAAAATCTTTTAGATCACATCTTTGACAAAGATGTTAAAACGATGTAAATGGGCACAGACATGATAACACCTTAGTATGTCATTTTCTTCTCAACAATGGTACCATTATCTTAGTAGGGGCATTTTACTTTCCTTCCCTACACTGTCAAACAAGTTTGTCTCCTCAAATGGCAGGGTGTTGTGTGTCCTCTTAGAGATAAGCTTCAGCTTCCTGTTTGTGTGTTGAGGCTGTGTATCAATGCAGGGCCTTAGCTGGCTTGAGTCCACTACCAAATACTCAACTGTGTTCTTGCAGGGCATCAACAGAAAAATGCAGGAATGTAAGGATCAAAAAATGCAGAAAATCTATAATATAATTATGTACTTAGTGGCTGTTATACCATGATTCCCTGTAATCATGATTCTATAATGGCTGTGAAATTATGGGGCTGACAAGTACCTTTGTGTGTTTTCCTACACAGTACGTCAACAAGATTGAGACCATCTTTGACGACAAGCGAGGGAGGAAGAGAATAAAGAACCAGGGACTCTCACTGCGAGGTAAAACACACACACACCCACACATAGACTGTCACAGAGGCCCAAATGTCACTCACATCAACACTTCAACAAGATTAAGTCGAGCCTCTTGGTGGAAATACCCAGCTTTTGATGGTACACACAAGGCCAGCTGCAGCAGGCGAGGCCGCTGATTATGAAACAGAGGCTGACTGTCTGCATCTGATTATGGCTTCTCTCAAGTCTTTTCCATTCCTCTGCTGCTCCCTAATCTCTCTCTCTCTCTCCTCTAATTCATATCAACAGAGGAGACCAGTGGGACGGAGAGCGACGCCGAGGACAACACCACAGGTATCACCATAGAGTTAATATGTCTGTAATGTCCCTTTATGGTATATCTGGTTTTCAGGTTCAACTTTAGAACAGCTTACTGTTTGTCAGTTTTTATTATCGACACTCCCGAAGTATAAACATATGACTGCATCGTTTGCATTACAGCATCTGCATTTTTTCTGTTTTATAGTCTTCAGCCATGCTAGCAGCTATTGTGAAGCTGTAAAGGCTGAGGTGCTTTGGTCTAAATGCCAGCAACATACTGGTGTTTACTAGGAAATACTTGCCAGATTCACCATCTTTTAGCGTGTGATCATGCTAACATTTCCTAATAAGCAATAACTATAGTACAGGACAGCTAGTTTGGAAGGTATTTGGTAACCAAAGTGTTGGACAGAATGAAACTTTGACCTGGTGATGGCTCCGGAGCAGGAGTTCTCCAAGCTTTTTTCCTCTGAGAGCTAATTTTTTTTTTTTTTTAAAGTTATTTTTTGGGGGCATTTTTACCATTTTTATTGACAGTGGATAGAGTCTTGGAAAGGGGGGAGAGAGAGAGAGAGTGGATGCGGAAAGGGCCACAGGCCGGATTCGAACCCCGGCCACCGCGGTCAGGACTGAGGCCTGTTACATGGGCGCCCGCTCTACCAACTGAGCTAACCAGGCGCCCCTGAGAGCTAATTTGACAAAATGAAAGTGGCTGTGAGCAAGCCAGAGCACCAAATTGTACATCGCCAATAGCAGACATTTAACGTTTCAGCCACCGCAGTCATCGTCTCTATTACAATCCCCCCATAGGCGAAAGGCTTTTTGTGTTTCGTTAGGATGTGCACCGCTAAAACGAAGCCTCTGTTGCTGCGTTGGCCTTCTTCATCTGTTTGGTTAACAGAGACTGTTGTCTTTTAAGTGTCGTTTTCAGCTGCTTTACCTTCTCTGTTTGTAGAATGCTACCAGCCGGAAAGATTAGATAGAAATTTAAACAGGTTTACTAAGTGAATCTGTGTTATCAAATTTGTGTACGTATTCTTTGAACCTTAAGCGAGCCACTCAGAAACGGGTAGTGAGCTACTTGTTTCTAGCGAGCTACTTGTTGGAGTTATTACATTACATCCTCTGGGAACATCTGTCTGTACCAGATTTTATGTAAATCCATCTAATACATTGTGATGGCCCTTAGGCCTCAAGACCAATTCCTTGATCTGGGGAGTTGCTCAATAGGAGTGATGGCTTACACCTGGGTTGGTGTGACTGCTCAGCCATATACAGTATATGGGTGTCTGAGCAGTCAGCCTCTCTCCTCTCTAGGTTGTTTGGTTGGACTTTGGTTGGTTGTGTTCTTACACCTACAGTATACATGTTCACACATCCATACACTACACACATTACTGATGAACGGACTCCACGCTTAATTTAGCTTCCTTAAGGGTGCTAAATTTGATATTCAGAGCATTAATATAGCAGGAAACAACTACTTGCTATGTAAAGTTATAGAGGAGTAATGTCTACCTGAGCAGAGAATGAAGTCGCTATCCCTCTGTGTGTGTTGTAATCCGAGCTTCTCCTTGCTTTGTTGACATCGCCGGGCCGGCCGCACGTGTTTTCAGTGCATGTGAGCGTGCCCCACTGGCTAGCTCATACAGCGGTTACAGTCCTGACCAATGGCGTTGTCGCAGAAGCGTAGCATCCACCCTCCGGTTCCCCCTCAGGTTAACACTGTTATGTTTGTCAGCACTCTTGCCGTTGTTTGCACTGTTAGCACCGTTAGCTGCGAGCCGCCGACATGCCGTCGCCATGTTGAGAGCCGTTGAGAGGCAATAGAAATGCACCCAATCCCGTTTTTAGCACCATTAAACTCTTTACTTTAAAGAGTCATGTGTAGTCTCCATATTTTGTCCTTCCTTTGAGCCGGGTCGTGACACAATATTTGGCAAGATTGTCAATTTGCTGGGTTCTGCCCAAGGTTTCTACCCACTTAAGGGGAGTTTTTCCTTGCCATTGTCGCATAACAATGCAATGCTCATGGGTGATCTCTTGTTTGGTCTCTAAATTATAGAGTATGGTCTAGACCTGCTCTTTATGAAAAGTGTCTCGAGATAACTTCTGTTATGATTTGACGCTACATACAAATAAATAGAAATTGAAATTGAAGATGTATTGGTCTGGACCAGAGAGGTCGACTGACCAACATTGCCATTCTTAAAGCCAAGAGGCTTTAAAAATGTTGCTTTAACTTTGAGAAAACACTACTGTAAGACACAGACTACCAGTTATCCATGACAATTGTTTTGGAAACTGTGTAATCAGAGTTAACTTCACCATTATACTGTAAATTGATATTTAAAACGCCTCATATTGCCCCAGTGTGCTGAATGGGATGTGTCCCGGGACAAGCATTTACCATATCGTCTCATTGTGTGGTGTCCAACAGGCTCCAGGAGATCAGTTTACATCCAGTCTACACTGAAACGTCGGCCAGGCTACCGCACCCTGGAGAGAGACCTGATCCAGCTGCAGCAGCAGAAGCAGCAGCTTTTCCAGATCTTTGTGGTGGTGTCGCTGAGAAAAGGCTCCCAGGGAAACACCTACTCCCCTGAAATCACGCAGCAGTTCCCCAAACTGGTCAGAAGGACCTTTTAACATAACCCTTATCATAACCCCTCTTCTAGGCAAACGACAGAACTGTAATTTGATCACAGTGCTTTAACTGAATGGCATTCTGGGCAATTTCATGTCCAAAATATAATCTTGTTTGGCAAAATGAAAGGAAGATGATTCCTATTTTAAGTGATGGTGTTCATTTCAAGGGGAATTTCTCAGGTTTACAGTAGTCAAGAGATTTCCATATACATTTTATATATATACATTCAATTAAGATTAAATTATATTCTAATGCAATTAAATGACCACTGATGTCACCTGGGTCCCTCTGGAACCAGTTCAAGGAAGTGATTTGGAGAAGCACTGCTGTAACTGGAGTCCCTCTGTTTCAGTTTGAGAAGTCATCCCGGCTGTCCAAAGAGGCGGAGGATCAGCTGAGGGTCATTCCCAAGTTCTGCTTCCCGGACTCACTCGACTGGAAGCCCTCTGCACACATGCCAAGGTCAGCACATGCTCTACAGTAATATTGTTAATAGCATGCTAGATGTCTACAGAAGTAACTGCATCCCAAAGGCTATGACAATGGTACAATGGTAACTACTGTATTCTTTTTTTCATCTTTCATCATTTCCTTTATGTCAGTCTTTTCTTTTCTTTGTTATTGTACACACACCTTTCATGTGCTCTAATAAACGTTGTCTTAACTTTTCTTTCCTGTATAGTATTTAGCTAAGTTCTAACACCGTAATTATCAGTTGTATTATGTTTAATACCCCCCATTTCCTCTTTTCCTCTTCATATCCTCAGCTGTAACCCATAAATTGCTGCTGCAACAACTCAAATTCCCTAGAGGGATAATTAAAATTTCAACTGATCTAATTAAATCTCTGTTGAAGTGCTGAGGTGCATTTGGCATTCTTTATTTTTTTTTTTTTTTACAACCGGATATGGTTTATTGTTGTAATGTGGGTTATGATCTAATTTTCCACTGCCTCCCTGTCTTAAAAACACTAATCTGTGGTAGTGCAAAAAAAACAAAAGACACACTGTCCATTTACCTAGTTTCTATACGCTCTGCCTTTATATCTCCATAGAGTTAAACCTTCAGTAGGCAGAATATTTTTGGCATCATTGGGCAGATTGGCTCTGTTTTCAGGCTTTAAAAAATCTCCCGTGTCCGGAGACTTTGGCCAATCACAGGTCATTTCAGAGAAAGAGCGTTCCTATTGGCTGTTCATTCAATGTAGGCATCTGTCAATCAATCACAAACTCCGATCAAACGGTCAAACTAGGCATCGCTGATCAAATCTGAATTAATATTCTGTTACTGTAATGCCTATTTCTTGGGTAAAATGTTTTCAGAAACATCTTGTAGTGTACTGTTTAGCTGTAAAATGAGAAAGTTAGCTCCGGCTGGTGGGCGGTGCTTGGTATTTCCTCAACTGATCTCAACATGGCTGCCGGATCACAAACTTTCTACAAGATGTTTCTGAAAACATTTTATGCCAGAAATAGGCATTACAGTAACAGAATATTGATTCATATTTGATCAGCACTGCCTAGTTTGACCGTTTGATCTGAGTTAGCGAGTGATTGACAGCTGCTCAGAGACGGCAGGCTCCTGCTCGGCTCTGATTGGTTGTTTTCCTCCGGTCTGTGAAATCTTGCAGATGCCATTAGGAGCACTGGGGGACACCAGAGGCACGTGATTTTTATTCAGATTACCTTTCTTATGCACTACTGTCAGGATATAGTGACCGTTTTACAAAAAAAACTTTTTTCTAATCATATTTGCTCCAACTTGCCTACTGCAGCTTTAACAGTCCTGACATTAATCAACCACATTGTTTTGTTGTCTGTTTGTTTGTTTTGCTTTTTTAATGAAGTAATTCCCTAAAGATATTTTTCAATCTCTTTATTTCAGCTTTTGTTTTTAGGACGTTTGCACAATGATGTTTATATGTTTATTAGGCAGCAATAAGTCAACTGAAGTCATTTGAATACCATCTCCTGTGTCTATGTCGTGTTTACAGTGAGACCTTCTCCTTCGTCCTGACCGGAGAGGACGGCAGCCGCTGGTTTTGTTACTGCCGTAAGATCTTGGTGAGTTTGGATGTGTCAACATTTGCATCTGAGTCATTGACTCGAGCACTTATGTGTTTGTGTGTGTGTGTGTGATGACATGGCAGCCCGCCACATGCTTACTCAACATCTCTGAGGAGATGTGAATCAGTATATGTGAATAACAGACCATAAACCACTTCTGAATCCATGACAGAGAGCAAGAAGAATGTCATCGTTTTCCCCTTTCTTTTGCCTCACCAGGAGAGCTGCTTTTAGGTCTTTTTAAGACACTTTTCAAAAGACACTTTTTAAGGTTGAAATTATGTGGTGTAAATGCCTTTTCTATTTTGTTTGTAGTTGTCTTGTTAAGCTCTCTTTAATGGTGTTCTGATGTGTCTATTCTATCTTTAGTGTAGACAGTTAGACCAAAGCTAACATGAGGAGATTTATTGGTAGATAAGCTCACTGTACGATCATAAAAGTTTAGACTTTAGACTCTTTCTCTTCCAATCTACAAAGTTGAAAGTACTATTGAACACATTAAAAGGGAAAATAAGCTCTTGATGAGAATCTGATTGTACTTTATATAGTTAAATGTTAACATTTGATGTTTTTTGGCATAGTTCTCTCTGTTGTTACCTGCTTTATGACATATGAAACTGTATTTGTCTTTAAGCCCGTTGGAAAAGGAAAGAGGCTTCCTGAGGTGCACTGTATTGTCAGCAAACTGGGCTGTTTCAACCTCTTTGCAAAGGTGAGGCAACTATACAATGCATCTGCTCCCTTGTGTCTGCCGATAGACACCTTTTGTAGGGAGATGAAAGGAGCTGGTTCAGCGGGAATCCTCTTGAAGTGTGTGAAAACTGCTGCCCTGAAACTCCTTGTATGTATTAGGATGGAATGAGGCTACTCTAGAAGATAATCCTGATCAAATCCCTGGGTGTGTTTTTCAAAAAATAAATTGTGTGCATGTAGCTGTGTGTCCGTCACACCCATTTTCCAGTTGGCCGAGTGAAATTTACAAACGGCAAGTGTGAATCTGGCCAGGAGGAAAACTTTGGCTCTGTTCTATTGTTTAGACTTTAATCAACACTAATTCTTTCAGCACACAAAGTGATTCGTCTGTCTCTGTCTGTCCAGATTTTAGAGGAGGTGGAGAGACGCAGGGAGATTTCCCCACCGCTGGTTAGCCCTTTTATGCGAAGCGTGATGGAGGCCCCTTTTCCAGCCCCTGGACGCACAGTCACAGTGAAGAGCTTCCTCCCGGGCTCTGGGAATGAGGTAACCCTGAAACCAAAAGAGGAAATGTTAATTAGTAGTTTTGTTCCCTCCTAACCACGCCTTTCTGCACACTCAGACTGACTCAGAATGGGAGGTTATCTGAGTAAACAATGGGGATAGCTATTTCAGCTTTGAAGGGGTTCATGTCGGGACAGCTATATATAATAACAGTCAACAATAATCAATTTAGTCATTACTGTTTCCAAAACTCAGAGGAAATGCTGCAAAATCACTACTTTTGTTCTCTTTCAGCAGTTAGGTGGCTCTTAAAGGGATAGTTGGGGTGTTTTGAAGTGGGGTTGTGTGAGGTACTTATCCAAAATCAGTGTGTTACCTACAGTAGATGACGGTCGGCACGCCCCCAGTTTGGAGAAACAGACAGAAGTATCGACACCGGAGTAATGCAATACAGTGCTGTGGACGGCAGAAAAACGTATTTTAGCCAAAAACGTCTACCAATCACTGCCTCGCGGTCCGCTTGTAAAGAACCAATCAGATGCCTCCCTGCCTCCCTGCTCGTACTCTACCTTTGGCGTGCACCAGCAAAGTGTGTCACCGCCGCACGTTTACTGGAGTATGGAAGAGAAAACTCAGCCAAAAGTAGCACTGCCGCGGTTACTTGACATGAGGTAGCGTTGTTGACTTGATGTCCTCTCTCCGCTCTGTGTCTGTGAAGTAGTTACGATGCGGCGGTGCTCCTGAGGCGATGCTACTTTCAAATGATGCTAGCTTTCCAACATCGTCGACCCTATCTTTAACATTATAAAACAAAATGTAACAAATAAATACATAGATATGAAGCAAAAAAGAGGTAGAGCAGGTCGTCCGCCAATCGGAAGGTCGGTGGTTCGATCCCCGGCTCCTCCGGTTCACATGTCAAAGTGTCCTTGAACAAGATACTTAACCCTAAATTGCTCCCGAAGGCTGTGCCATCGGTGTGTGAATGAGTATTTAGATTAGATCCTGATGGGCAAAGTTGGCACCTTGTATAGCAGCCTCTGCCATCAGTGTATGAATGTGCGTGTGAATGGGTGAATACTGACATGTAGTGTAAAGCACTTTGAGTGGTCAGAAGACTAGAAAAGCGCTATATAAATGCAAGTCCATTTACCAAATAATTGTTATATATTATTATTATTAAAATAATAAATCGTACACCAGCAACTTGGTAAAAAATCTTCGAAATGAACAGAAATTATAATTCAAGTGTAAATCTTTTTAATGCAGCAACAAATTGGTCAAAACTTAAACAGGAATTAAAATTCCAGTATATAATGTATGACGTATACAAACATAAATCTGAATTGATTAGATCTACCTTATTGTCACCGATACCCGATCCAGCTATTTGAGTTAGTGTCGGCCCGATATCCGATCCGGTATCGGTATCGGTGCATCCCTAGGTAATACACCGACTATGGATAAGTACCTCATACAACCCCGCTTCTAAACACCTGGACTATCTCTTTAAGACGCCAACTTATGTTTCCACTTCTGTGGTTCTAAACTCCATCCTCCACCTGGATGCATCTAAAGAGTCTGTTTCTGCTTAACGTACAGCTTTCAGGCACTCACCCAACAGTCGGAGTGGAACAGCTAATGTAAACAGCTACAAGTTCTACCACTGCATTTACACTTAACCTGGCTCCATGTGCTCTTATTGCTTTACTTTAGGTCCTGACTTTGTGTCGACCAGTGGACTCCAGACTGGAGCACGTGGACTTTGACAGTCTGCTGGAGTGTCTCAGTGTCGGGAATCTCCTGCAGGTGTTTGCCTCCCTTCTGCTTGAGAGGAGGGTCATCTTCATCGCTGACAAACTCAGGTACTGCTGTGGTAACACAAAACACTGCAGGGCCACTTAACTGTCGGTATATGTCTAAGGATGACGTACAGTAGAAATAAAAAAATAATGACATCGGCAATTTGAAAATTCCTCCCCTCCCCCTTCATGTGTCCTCCTTTTGTTTGCGCTTCATTACATCACACAGGCACAGCGCCAATGTCATTTATGTACCTTGGCCTCAATGCTGAGCGTTGGCAGAGTCTCAACTGCAAGTCAAGTCAGGTTTATTTGTACAGCCGAGTATTACCTGCAGTGTCTCAGTGGGCTCTACAGAGCCACAACAATAACAGGTCCTGACCCATCCCAAGCTGGTTATTACTCAGCAGGACATTTCTCAGTTGAATAATAAACTTTAAATGTTTTTTATTTATTATATGACGTAAACTGTCACATATACATACAAACGCAGGCTACAAGAAAAGAATGTACTGCAATTCCTTTTCGAATATCTGCCAACATACATAATGACACTGAAAACAAGCCAGTATCAACCTGCCAAAATCAGCAATGTTAAACGCTGTGCTTAGATTAAGAATTATGTGAATGTTGTGATGGAGTCAGCAGCATGTTAAGGTAGTTTGGGTGCTACAGAGTGGTTTAAAACTGACTAAAAGGGTTATTAACAGGGCTGTCAAGTTAACGCGATAATAACGTGTTAACGCAAATTAGTTTTAACGCCACAAATTTCTTTAATGCATTAATGTAGGTTGCAATTTTCGAAGAGTGAAGATAATGGTATCATATGAAACTAGAAAAACCTGAGGAATCCATTGGTACCAACCATGTCATACTAGCTTGTTGCGAAGGAGGTTTAATAACGCTCCAAACCTACGCCAAATTTTGTCGAGGAAAAACTGGCATGGCCATTTTCAAAGGGGACCCCTTGACCTCTGACCTGAAAAATGTGTGATTCATTTGTAATTAATCAGGATTAATTATGGACAATCATGTGATTAATCATGATTAAATATTTTAACTGATTGACAGCCTCTAGTTATTAGAAATATAATTATCTAGCCGTTGATTGGATTTATTAATATTTATTAAATGTAGATGATAAATTGGTTTAAAGTTATAAAAAAATGGATTCAGAGTTGCTGTATATTAATTATAATTATAATAATAATAATAATAATTATAATACTATTAGTATAATAACAGCAGTATCTACAGGGACAAGGAGTGTTATCAGAACTAGTAGTAGTAGCTACTGCACTAAGAGTATTAGCATAGATCAGTTGCATTTTGGGAGAACTCTTTGATACACAAGTACTGCTGAAAGCTTTAACAGTTGATCACTTTGAAAATGTGGTGGAAAAGACTTATATTAGTGTGCCCACGCTACATTCAAGGAGCTATGATTAATGTCTTTGTGTCATATGATCTGCGTGAGAACTGAATAGTGTTGTAATCTTTTCTCTCCTCTGCTGTTCACCGCAGTGTGTTGTCTCGGTGTAGCCATGCAGTGCTGGCGCTGCTGTACCCCTTCACCTGGCAGCATACCTTTATACCTGTGCTACCGGCCAGCATGCTGGACATCAGCTGCTCCCCCACCCCATTCCTCATTGGGGTGCTGTCACCGTGCCTGCCACAGCTGCTGGAACTGCCCATCGAGGAGGTCGGTCAGAGTTCTATTAAAAATGTTTTCAAATCATTGTCCAATTTGCCGTTTAAATGGACCGGTCAGTCTGTATAGAGGTTTTAGTGCCATCTTTTGGCTGTATATTTACTGCATAATGTGAATGAATCAGAACAGAACCCTTGAGGGCTCCACAGTAGCTTCCACTGTGTTTGAATAGTTGTGGAGAAACACCCTCAGGAGACTGTTGCTCAGGCTCACCCCACCTTGTTGCGAAACCTTGAACTCTTGCAGTCTCTAACTGTCATTCTGTCTTCTCGCTGTCTTCCCAGGTGCTCATAGTGGATCTGTGTGCAGACAAGTTTGTCGTTCAGGTGTGTACACATAGCAGCGTATAAAGGGAGTGATAGGTGTGGTCCCAGTGGGGAAAGATGGCTTTGCCTACACTTGTCCCTTGTTTACATGCAGAATGTTTTAAGGGTGACAGATAGAAAATTCTGTCACACCCACAAGCGCTGCAGTGATGAAACTATATAGGATGCAAGCCCAGACCGCAATCCATGTCATGACGCGAACATGAAGGCAGTTTTGCAGCAGATTCAGAGCTGCAGATCTGTCCGTCTATTCAATTTATGGACGAGTGTGTAGGATAGTGGCATCTAGCGGTGAGGTTCCAGATTGCACCCAACTGAATACCCCTCCGCTCACCCCTCCCTTCCTAAACATACATAACTACAGTTGCCTTCAGGTAATGTAAAAAGCCAGTGTTTGGTTTGTCCAAACTTACTGTAGAAACGTGGCGGTGCAACATTGCAGACTCCGTGAAGAGGACCCGCTCCCTAAGTAGATATGAAGGGCTCATTCTACGCTAACAAAAAGACAACGATACTTATTTTCAGGTTATTATACACTAAAGAAAACATAGTTATGAATATTATATTACATTTCTGCTAATAGATCCCCCGAAATCCAACACACTGGTTCTTTAATGATAAATGTGTTTTTTTTGTTTGGTTGTGTTTATATTAGGGCTGTCAATCGATTAAAATAGTTAATCGCGATTAATCGCAAATTAATTTCCACATTTTTTATCTGTTCAAAATGTTCCTTAAAGGGAGATTTGTCAAGTATTTAATACTCTTATTAACAATACTCTAATATAATTGCTTTATGCAAATATAGGTATATATTTATTACTGGAAATCAATTAACAACACAAAACAATGACAGATATTGTCCATAAATCCTCACAGGTTCTGCATTTAGCATAAACAATATGCTCAAATCATAACATGGCAAACTGCAGCCCAACAGGCAACAACAGCTGTCAGTGTGTCAGTGTACTGACTTGACTATGACTTGCCCCCAAACTGCATGTGATTATCATAAAGTGGGCATGTCTGTAAAGGGGAGACTCGTTGGTACCCATAGAACCCATTTTCATTCACATATCTTGAGC
The DNA here is from genome assembly GCA_916700995.1 of Hozukius guyotensis. NCBI lineage: Eukaryota > Metazoa > Chordata > Actinopteri > Perciformes > Sebastidae > Hozukius > Hozukius guyotensis. Next base: position 15,429 of record CAKALU010067101.1, on the reverse strand, counting down.
TCAGAGGTCAAGGGACCCCTTTGAAAATGACCATGCCAGTTTTTCCTCGCCAAAATTTAGTGTAAGTTTGGAGTGTTATTTAGACTCCTGCGCAACAAGCTAGTATGACATGGTTTTCTAGTTTCATATGATACCAGTATCTTCACTCTAGCTTTAAAACTGAGCCCGCTACAACCTAAAAGTCACAGGTTGCGTTAATGTATTAAAGAAATGAGTGGCTTTAAAACGAATTTGCGTTTACGCATTATTATCGTGTTAACTTTGAAAGCCCTAATTTATATTTATGTCTGTCTTAATTTGACTGGGTTCCTATTTGACATTTGATTTAGCTTAATCTTTGTTCAGGCACAGTCTCTTTCTCTCTTAACAAGCTAATGGGACACGCAGCGATTGACTTGCCACCCACTCCAACATTAGCTGTCTGATAAACAGAACTCTAATTTTAATATTACTGGTAGCTTCCCTCCTCAGCATTTTACATAAATTACATCATTGTTTAAATAAAAGTGCTAGAGATGATTTGACTTACACAGTGTAGTCTGCATGGTATTTAGACGGCCTCACGCTATCTGTTCTTTTGGCTCGTGGCACATTGGATTAGAAATGGGTCATTGTCCAAATAACAGATTGCCTTTAGTGTTGAACTTTTTGTTTTTTTGTATAGCATATTTAAAATCCATCTTCATGCACCACAGCAAAAAACCTAATTCCGAAATGAAAATGTACAGCTGTTAGTTCATCAGAACAGATTGGCCAAACGTGACCAATACATGGGAAATCAGCACTTTTAGTCGGTCAGAAGTACATACGGTATTTATGTTCCAGTCCACTGGTGAGGCAATGATTCCCACTGAGACCAAAATGTATGTTGTGACAGTGTGCGAGACAGTTTAGATGTACAGTATGTTTGTAAATGGCATCATGTGACTGCTGTTGACCTTTGCTGTGATGTGTGACAGCTGGGCGATGAAGACTGCATCCTGCCCAGTAAACTGCAGGCAGCACTGCAGCAGATCCTGGAGGACAGGGAAGATATCCTGAGACAGGGGGATGGAGACAGCTGTGGAGGTTGGTATAAACTCATAGACCGTATATAACAAGTGGACGTAGTCACCGTGACGTCACCCATTGGTTTGTGGACTACGGTTTTTGGAAGCTTTGAGTTCAGCATTTTGGCCGTCGTCATCTTGTTTTTTTGCAACCAGAAGTGACACAAGAAGGTGTAGCTAAGTACGACCGAACGCTGAATAAGACATTTTTAGGCGACCAAAAAGGTTGTAATTAACTTTCTTGAACTGAAAACACACTGTGAAAGGGTTAAAGTTCTTAAGACAAAAACAACTCCCAGATCAGACAACGCCGTGGTAGCGACCTGTCAATCACAAGGTGGCCACGCCCCAAAGCATCCCCTGCTTTATTGACTTTTTTACTAAATGGGACCATCATTTACTAAATGAACATCATGCTGTATTGAAGAAGACTTGAAACTAGCGATTGAGACCATAAACTCATGTTTACAATGTTTACTGAGGTGATAAATGAAGTGAGAAGTAGGGTCATTTTCTCATAGACTTCTATACAATCAGACTTCTTTTTGCAACCAGAGGAGTCGCCCCCTGATGGCTGTTAGAAAGAATACAAGTTTAAGGCACTTCTGCAGTGGCTTCACTTCTCAGACCCGGAGGTAGCCCACTGGTGTAAACAGATATTACATGTTCCAAACTGGGCAGTTGAAACTGTAATCTGATGTCCACTGATGACCCGTTTAGGTCGTTTACTAGATTACAATTTGCAATACATCCATTTGTGCACCACAATAAAGACGTTTCAATATTAAGTCGTAAAGTAAGCAAAAGCCTTTAACATGTCTCAGAATTTGTAGTAAGTCTGTTTTATTATTTTATTAAACAAATGTATCTGTCAGATAATCTTATTGTAAAACTACAGTACAATTCATCTGTTTTGGAGTCTGTCATCAACCCTTTTGTCTTCATCCTAAATGTGGCCCGTCTAGGTCAGCAGGCTGACCTGAGCTCTCTGGTGTCGGAGGGTTTTGTGCGGTTCTTCGTGGAGCTGGTGGGCCACTATCCCCTCCACATGGTCGAGTCCTCCAACGGAAGCAGGGAGGTCCAGCGCGACAGCTTTCGCAAATCTCACCCCTCCCGTGGAGTCCGCCAGTTCCTGCAGCTCTTCATGGATACTCAGATGTTTGCCGGCTTCATTCAGGACAAAGAGCTGCGCAGCGGAGGTGTAAGAGGTAAGTGTGTTGATGTAGCGGTGCCAATAGTCATGAGGGTTGATTCTTTTCTTTTTTTCTTTTTTTTTAAAGCATTGAGAAAACTTTTTTTCTTACATGACTTTATGAAACAGCAAATGATATTGTCCAATAGGGACTATTTTCTCTGTTTCCATTAAGGTGCACTGATAGAGTTCTTAAAAGACGAAACAATACTTAGAGATGCAATTTCTTCACACTCAGTTCTGACAGAGGAACTACTTCTCATCGTAAGAAAATTAATGGGAAGAAAAATAAATATTCAAGTCAATACAATCCTCATATTGATAGTCATTGCTAGTTTCAGACCAACGCAGTTGTCATTTTCACGCCCAGCACCCACGTAGTGCAATTAGCAAATGTACTTCCGCCTATCTGTGCGCCCATGGAAACGAGGTGTGTTCTGGTGCTTTGTTGTCGCATTGCTATTTTAAGGCAGCAGAAAGCGATTGTGCCATTGACCAAGAAAAACCTGTTCTGGTGCAGTATTTTCCTGCAATTTAAAGGTGCATTATTCAGATAGCAAGATGCGTCTCAACACGCAAACACTCTGCTTGTTACACACACGGGGACACACAGCAGCTCTCCTCCTCTTCAGTTAAACCACAGTGTGAACTCAAGAACTATGTTTTTATTTATGTTACGAAAAACAAAAAATTCAGGCGGCAGGTGACAATTCAGAATATAATGGAATACAATGAAGTAAGGCTCTCAGGCATTCTGTATCGCTCAAACTCAGCACTCCTCCAGTCACTGGCGTGTCCGCCGTGACCAGAGAGATCACGGTGCACACCCGCCTCTGTGACGTCTCCTCTCATCATTTGAGTGTAGTAGTAGGCTACTTCAAAGTTTGCGGGCCCTCTCCACCTAAACGGCGTCGTTTTGAGGCTGATGGATCCGCGCGTTACGCACAGCCTCTCCGGCAGCGCCTGGCTGAAAGCCCGTGCGTAATGCATCTGCGAAGGATTACACTCAGCCGGTCCGAGCCCCTCGTGGGATGCATCGGAAAGAAATGCAGTTTTCATTATTTATCAATACATGTTTATCATATTTAGCCTAGTGCTCATTATCATATAATGAATTAGATAGGCTATCGGTGCATTTGGTCATATTCCGTCAAATGGAGTTGTTGATGGGACAGAGGATTGGGAGACGGCGGGAGGCCAAGGGTCCACTTTTCATCATACTGCATCCTATTTACATTCAGTCTATCCATCTGGAATACTGTCTTCCACAAATTACATTTACATTATTATTTTATATTTACTTGTGTTTATATTTAAACCCTATTAATATTTTAACTTGCACTATTTTATGTCTTAGATTCTCATTTTGCTTTTTCTTGTGTGATTTCCCTTTTTATATACACATATTTAATGAGCATTGTTGAAGGGAACCTGAGAACCAAGATTTTCATTGCCAACGACTGCTTTGCTGTAATTGTTGTGCAATTGACAAATAAAGAAACTTGAACTTTAAACTTGATCCGTTTCCTCAGCAGAAAACGGCTCGCTTCTCCAATTTGCCGAATTCGCCTTTTAAATAGCAACGCGCCCGTTGCAGGCACACTTGGCTTTTAAAGGGAATGGAAGATGACACTCTGATTGGTTTAATTCCTGTTACGCCCAAAACACACCTATGATTAATTACTAAATACAGCCCCTTTTCCCTCTTACTTTGCGCCCAGATTATGCGCCGCTTAACTAGCAAAAGTGGAATCAGACACGCCCTGAATACACTTGCGTCATGCACTTTAGGCCATGCGCTATAGATGGTTAAAATAGGGCCCTAGATGTCATTGCTGCCTAACAAGTCCCTACCTTTTAATGTTCCCATAATGCTGTGCAAACAAAGTTTATCCACATACAACAAAAGACAAAAGTAATAAAAAACTAAATTATCCACTTCCATCTTGACTTGTAATCTATCTGCTTGTAAAATCAGTGCTGGAAGTTTGAAGAGTAGCGTGGATGCACCCTGTGAAGGAAATGTCATCCTAAAAAGATTTCACATTAAAGTTGGAGTAAAGAAGTCAGATGTTTCCATAAAATAAGTTGTTAAATGACTAAATGGTAGGTCACATGTCGGGTTTTGTGTGATTGAATTAAACACAATTACAAGAACAACGAAACATTTGAAGAGAATATAAACTTTTTTCCTTTTTAAAATTGAATATGTGATTCTGTACTGGCTCTGTCTCGGTGGCTCAACATTTCCAACTTCCTCCCAGGTCTCTTTGAGCTCAGAGTGGCCGAGTATCTGGATTCGTACCCTGAGCCGGAGCCAAGTGGTGTGAACAAATTTCTTAAAGGACTGGGTAAGTGTTGCTCTTTCACCAAATGTTCACTTTCAAAGGTTAATCTTCAACAGCTAAATATTTTTCTATTTTTTTTTTAGGAAACAAGATGAAACTCCTACAAATAAAATGAAACCAGACCAACACAACGTGGCTTTTTAAATGAAAGACTTTGTAATTACAAACAGAACTCTTGTTGCTGCTGGACCGGAGGAAATGAACGTGGATGAGAGAGTCATGTGTCTAGATGTGAATGAGACGTTTAGGTATGAGAGGACCGGATTCATTGTACACGTCGTACATTCCTTGTACAGTATGCATGTCTGAGAGCAGTGCACTTTTTATTGGACGAAAACTGGAAAGGCTTTTTCTTTTCTAGCATTGTTTTATGAAACCTTGAGGACGAAGCATTGTGTCTTTGGAAACTACAAAAAATACACTCCAGCTACTTCACCTCAGTTATCACCCTGAACATGTGAGGTTGTAACTATTTTCTCTTTGACTGGAAACTTGTTTACTTGCAACATGTTTTTTCCACATAGATTGCGCTCTACTACACAATGTGTGCATTACATCCAGTAAATGCAACTTTAGTGTAAAATTCACTGTTGTAAGTACTTTACAACTGAAAATAATCTGTATGGTTCCAACCTGATGCATGTTTTTATACATTTTAATGTAAAATTCCAATACCCATGTTGCATCCCTGTAAGCACAAACTGTACACAAACCTTTTGTTTACCGTGTTTCTATTTGTTCGCATTTCAGATCGAGTAGGTTTATTAACTGTGATCAGAACATTTCAAAGTGTTAAGACTCCGGGTTAAACCTCATCAATCAAAGTGAGTATTTACATTTTGAGGAAATTAGGTCTGTTCTTCTGTCTTTCTCCTTGTTAACTGGAGTTGTAAATATATATATATATTTTAGATTTTGCACAATGTTGAGAACCAGTGTACAGTATTTGGAATATTTTTGTATTAAAGCATGATGTGTCCTATAAATAAATGGGTTCCCAAGGACTGCATTTTAATGAGTGACTATGCTACTTCTAATGCAAATACCTTGAAAACTGGGTTGTACAGTAAACCATAACTAGAAAAACACTCAAGATTAAACCTGCAGTAGGCAGAATGTTTTTGGCATTATTGGGCAGAAATTCCATAATAACCTAACATTGTTAAGATAGGTGTGAATGTGAGTGTGAATGATTGTCTGGCGAAGTTAGCACATTATATTGTCTTCTGCTGCCCGTTCTTTCATTACAAAGATTGCCGATATCTGTTTTCTCTATTTGCAGCCTTTTTTCCCTAAATGCTGCGCGTGTGTCGTCAGTACTCAAATACTTTTAGAGATATATCAAAACTAAAAGTTTAACTCAAGATTTCAAAATGTATCTCCTCTTACCATGATTAAACTAGACCCACCAAGCTTTTTCGACATACTATACTATGACTTTTTATGGCTTTTTCCGACATACTATACTATGACTTTTTATGACTTTTTTCGACATATTATACTATGACTTTTTATGATTTTTTTCGACATATTATACTATGACTTTTTATGATTTTTTTTCGACATACTATACTATGACTTTTTATGACTTTTTTCGACACACTACAATGACTTCTTATGGCTTTTTTCAACATACTATACTATGACGTTTTTATGACTTTCTTTAACATACTGAACTATGATATTTTTATGACTTTTTCTGACATACTATACTATGACTTTTATGACTTTTTTCAAAATACTATACTATGATATTTTTATGACTTTTTCAACATACTATACCATGATATTTGTATGACTTTCTCCGACATACTATACTAATACATTTTTATGGCTTTCTCCGACATACTATACTAATACATTTTTATGATTTTTTTTTACACACTATACTATGACTTTTGTCGACACACTATACAATGACTTCTTATGGATTTTTTCGTAATACTATACAATGACTTTTTATGACTTTTTTTGACATACTATACTAATACATTTTATAATTGGGACAGGGGTGTAGTTTCACCTATTTTTACCTGTTCACTTGGACCGCGGAAGTTCGACAAAGAGGGTGAGATAGGTTTGGATATTTTCTGTTGACCGTCACTTTACGTTTAGTTTTTCCAGTTAGCCTTATTGTTTGTAATTCCTTTCGTTTAATAAACAGTAAAACACATCTGTACTTTTAGGAACGAGTCACACAGTTAAGAGCTTACTTCAGCCTGCATTCTGTTAAACAATACATTATGTCCAATAACAGTATATACGGAGGATTAAATATGACAGAATTAATGAAATGAATAAATCAATCAATGTTGAAAAAAAAGTATGTACATAAATATAAAATTATTAATAATATAATATAAATCAATACATAATAAAAAAAACTTCCTTTCTTGTAATGTTATTTTTGTTTAAAAGAATTATGATTAAAGCAATTAACGGCAATGAAATAAATGTCAATAATAGATTTTAATAAATTTGCAGGGACACGGATTCTTTCATTCATTCAAGGCACAAACGCAACGTAATTTTTGATTTAATTTATTAAGGTGACAATTTCTATTTTACACATCTTTCATGTACATCAGCAATTAAACAGGGAAAAGAAAATATAGTATTACCATAAACCTCTTATTAAAACCTTTCTTTTACAAAAGAAACTTTGTTATTGACACCATTTACAACTCGTTTTTCATATACAGGAGAGTGACAGTGGTTTAGTTTGTACATTGGAAAACGACAACAAAAAAAAGCGGTGAATTATGATATTCACATATTTGCTTAACTGCTATGTCCCTGGCATTTTTAATATGTGATCGACCCAGAACAAGATTAAAACAACACTCAATCAGGGGTAACAATCTGAGGCAAAAATGTAAATAGGCAACTTTACCAATCAATTTTTCATCATGATACATTCGTTATATTACACTGACTTTGTCTCAGTAGTTGTTATCCCAGATGAGGTCACGATCGGCCATCGAAACAGGCCATGCTTCTAGCTTCTTTTAGCTTTTCCACACTGGTGCAGTTTCTTCAAAAGAACTCATCAAACTCTTCTTGGTCTGGTTACTTCTCTACAGCAGGGTCAAGAAGGACTGATCAGAGTATTCATTTGACCGTAAAGCCCACGTGGTCAATCACCTCTGTCGTCATCAAGTTGCTAAAAATGTACCTGATGTCTGAGGGTAGAAATAAGGCTACCTGAAGGCTAATGACAAACATCATCTCACCATGCATGTGGAAACAAAGAGCCTAGAGTTGCTAACAACCAGGACTGGATGGTCCACATGCTGAAGAAAAGAAAAGAAAGTGGAGGGATATTTTTAAAAAGTGCTGTGCTTTGTCAGACCAACAACCCCTGAATCCAATGTTCTTCAGTAACCACACCCGTCTTTTCAGTGTGTAATTAACCAATTCAAAAGGACACTCCAAAACGAGCAACCACACTACCTGGTATTTTGTTTTCATAAATATAAATTAATCATCTTCTTAAACTCTGTACTGATCAAACAAGTGTTTGCAGTTATAACACAAATACTGTTTCTTTACACACTCAATGTTGGATTCCACATTGGTAAAACATCTGGAGGTTTCTGTAATCAATGAACAGTAATCTGATAAAATTGTCTGTTTCTTGGGATCCATAATAATCAACACATCTTCAAAATTTAAAACATAACCACACGTATAATTTCACTGTGTTTCAGACATTCATTTTGAAGCAGTATCTTTGTCTGTAAAACAAAATGACATCATGGGAATTTTGACTGTTATGAAGTGAAAATACTCAAAAGGTAAAATGTTCCTTTAAAAAGGTCCAGTGTGAAGGATTTAGGGAGATCTATTGGCAGAAATGGAATATAGTGTTCATAACTATGTTTTCATTAGCGTATAATCACCTGAAAATAAGAATTGTTGTTGTGTTTTTGGTAGCTAAAGCTAAGTTCACACTACACGACTTTCAAAGTCATCAGATTGCAGTACTGTTTACACTACACAACTTGCTGGAGTCACACACTACAAGATCTTTCACCGGGAGGATTCCCCGATGAGGTCTCCAATCTATGTTTTGTCATGAAAACATAGGCGAGAAACACACAGTAATTGACGTGATACCATATGCGAGACACAATGCTGATGTTGTTGGCACGTGTTCCAACAACAGCCTGTTTCCACACCTTTTTTTTTTTTTACCATTTATTCCTCTGGTGCAACAACTTTGCTCCGTGTTGCAAATGCAACACATATAGTAAGTTCCTATTGTTTTTGTTAAGATTATTATTTTTTGGCTTTTTGCCTTTATTTTGATAGAGATACTTGTAGTCATAGTTGTGAAAGGGAGAGAGAGAGAGAGGATGACATGCAAGCAAAGGGCCACAGGTCAGATTCGAACCCAGGGCCATTGGAGCAAGGACTCAGCCTTTGATACATGGGCGCTTTACCAGGTGAGCTACCGGGGCGCCCCAGTAAGTTATTATTGTTACAGGCGACCGGTCCTCCCTCAGATTTCCCCTCAACCCGTGTCTCATGCTCTCAATGGCTGTAGCTCGTGGCCGGAGTCCCCGACAGGTCCAGATAATTAGCATGCTAGATATCTGGAATGTGTCTGCGAGGCATCGACGAGTGTTGGTGAGCCTCTCGGCTCGCGTCTTTGAGTGGTTCACACATGATGCTGCGAGCGGCGAGCCAACGGCGATTTTTAAAGTCGTGTAGTGTGAACTAGGCATTAGAGTTAGCCCTTCATATCTACATAGGGAGCGGGTCCTCTTCACAACCTTTCGCGTTACTTGAAGGCTACTGTAGTTCTCTGACACGTTTGGAAAGGGAAGGGTGAGCGGAGGGATATTCAGTTGGTTGCTATCTGCAACCTCACCACTAGATGCCACTAAATCCTACACACTGGACCTTTAAATGTAAAAGGGAAGACAAAAGTTTGAAATACCGCACTGCATCTTTTTGACAGTGATTTTTAAATTCCTAAAAAATTTTATTTTCCCATTAATTTTGTGGTTGCCTGTGGGGCAAGAAGAGTTACCTCACCTTCAAATGCTACATGTGTATGAGGAGCTACACGCAATTTCTTTTAGTCTTTTGCAAAAGTACGCATTCAAAATGTCATCAAAGATTTTTTACCTAAACTGAAAATAAAAGTTTTGGTTTGACTTGCATTTGGTGTTTTTCACTTTTCGTACATCTTGAGTACTGAATACACTGAACACCGTCTTAAAATATATACTTCATCCCCAATGGATTTCTTCAGGATCTTGTTTTTAACAAGAGCACCCCATGAATTAAAATAAGGAGGGTGTAAAATGTCTCTGAAACTGATTTTAAAAGGAATAACTTATAAAATACTCCCAGAATACTCTAATCCAAGACGTCCCATTCCCCATCACAGTGTACAAACTCCGGCCCTATAAAGCTAAGGTCGGTTTAAGTTCTGTTGAAGTCTTCCATATTCCCTACCACTACAAATAATGGAGGCTCCAACACATTTCACAATCATTAAGTGATTCACAGATCAAATACTATAGAACCAGGAAAAGAAAACGGTTTCTCTCTTTTTACTTATATCAGGCATGTCGCCCAAATCTCTTTGCAGCACCAAGATTGTCTGTTATTTAAGCATTAGTTAGGGGGCACTCTTTAGAAATTCACTACGGCTTAGCTATCATCTCAGACGGGTTTCTGTGCGACGTCATCACAGAGATGCGCGCGCAGCTAGGGGGCAGAAAGCACGGCAGGTCTCGCAGAGCCAAGCTCCAAAGCTGAGATGACGAAGGGGTTGTTGTGCAGCAAACTGCACCAACCGCAGAAAAGATGGATGTAAAATGTGTAATATTCCGAGGGGATCACACGCCTTTGCTAAAAACATTAGAAGATTATGGATCAGGCCTGATGGGCGAAAGCATTCTAGTTACACAGCGCTAGCAGAGCAGAGGGTGGTCATGGCGAGCTGTCATCCTCCACAGCAGCTGTTAGCAACTCTGCTTTAAAACTTAAAGGTGATGCAAGACTTCGTTACGGCTCTAAATTGCTAACAGCTAACGTTAGCTAGCAACCAGCAACACGCTGTTAAATAGAGATCCGTCAGGGGTCTAATGTTAATGTTCACCTGCCCGACATACAAAGAGCTGCTGTGTGACTGGTTCTACTAATAACAAGATCAAAATCCAAGTCTCCAGTTTTACAGCAACATTATACTATACTATATTGATGGCGGCGGCCATCAAGAGCGGCTCACGTAACTTAAACTCCGACCGGAGTGTCAACCAAACAGACCTTGGTCCCCCAAGTCAAACGTCACACTTATGTCTGATCTAACCTTACCCATTTCATAACAGGTGATAATAGTAAACAAATCTCATACTAATACGTCATATGATAATGGTATCTGGTGGTAGGACTCTGCAAGGGTCTAGTATATCAACAAGAACGTACTAACAAAGCCAAATCTATGTTGATTACAACCGGCTGCCAAAGCGGTTTTGTCCCCTGAATGCACACGCACCCTGTAATGTCTGTATACAAGAAACCCGTCTATGGTCAGCTGTTACTGTTCAGTTTTTTTTTTTTTTTTTTTTTTTTTTTTTTTAAAGATCCACTTTAGTCATGAGTAGAGATGCAGATGAAAGTGTAAGAGATTTGAGGATATGATGGGATGGATGAATGACTGATGTAAATGATGCTAACAGTGAATGCAACAGACAATCTTTTTGGTGAAACTTAACCCTGTTTTAGAAAAAAGCACACCCTCTCAATATTGCCTTAAAATTAACACTTTGACATTTACCAGATGCTTTAAAGCAGAGCAACTTAATAAGAAGAAATCAGGTAGTCAAAGACAAACCTGATGACACACTACTGTTAGAACATGTGACCCTTCTGGTTATGAGATTTCAACTGTAGCCCCGAGGCCACCCTGTTGCCTGTCATTACATGATCACGCGTAGGTAGGAAAAAAACTACTGCAGTCCCATTAAAACAGATGCCATGGAGGGTGAGTTTTCAGGATCCCATGCATAATTTGCCGCACATTCTGAGAGAGACGGGAGCAGCTCCTGCGTTTTGGTTTAAAAGAATACAAAATGTTCACGTACCAATCAAGCATAGACAGGCCTGCAGATCCCTCCTTTGCAACAACATGCAGACAACAGTCTCACGCACGCACCCATAGACGTACCATACAGGTGCGTGCGTGCATGCAGGAGCAGAAACACATGAAACACCCGCTTTTTTTTCTGAAGGGGCTCCCTGATTTGAACACTGGTGGTCTTTATTCCTTCAGACTCCTGCAGCCACTATTCAACCTCCTCCTCCTGGTTTCTCTCACTCCTGTCCGAAGCCTTCCGTCTCCTCGATGGCAAACATCAGCTTCTCCTTCAGTTGCTCGTAGCTCTTGTAGGGTGGCAAGTCCAGTCTGTTGAAGCTGGGGAAGTAAAATCAGTTTTTTTTTCAGCTTGGCATTGGACTCATGTTCATCTGGTGTTTATTCAAGGTAAGACCTCTTTTAGGAAGAGCTGAACGAGCATCAAGACTCTGATTTGACCCATGAGGAACTACATTCTCCTTAGGCTTGGGCGGTATTGTTATTTTCATACCTTCATACCCTCCTGACATTTCACCGGGGTATCCGGTATATGACGGTATATGACGGTATATACGGGTGGTGGTGGCAGACTGGCAGTTGAATAAAATCATGCGGTAAGCTGCTTTTGTAGTTTGAAGAAGACTAAACCCAAAACACTGAGTCGCCATCTTTCTGAGCTCAGCTGCCTGTTTCGCCATAGAGACCGAATTCTGGTGGCGCGTGCCGTGCACTACAAATACATCACATCAATACAGTATCACAAAAAGCAGAGCGTCTGTATTTATGACGGTATTGAAAATCGTACCGTGGGGATTTCTAAATACCCTGGTATATTGTAATGCCATTATACCGCCCAAGCAATTCTCTTACACCCATAAATCCTCGTGCAATGTGGGATTATGTCCCAACACAACTAACCATTCAAACAAACTAGGGCTGTCAAAGTTAACGCGATAATAACGCAAATTCATTTTAACGCCACTAATTTCTTTAACGCATTAACGCAACTTGTGATTTTTAGGTTGTAGCGGGCTCAGTTTTTAAAGCTAGAGTGAAGATACTGGCATCATATGAAACTATAAAACCTTATGAATCCATTGGTATCATCATGTAGCTTGTTGCAAAAGAGGCTAAATAGCGCTCCAAACTTTTGGCAAGAAAAAACTGGCATGGCCATTTTCAAAGGTGTCCCTTGACCTCTGACCTCAAGATATGTGGGTAGAATGGGTTCTATGGGTACCCACGAGTCTCCCATTTACAGACACTCCCACTTTATGATAATCACATGCAGTTTGGGGCAAGTCATAGTCAAGTCAGCACACTGACACACTGACAGCTGTTGTTGCCTGTTGGGCTGCAGTTT